>OMLJ01001128.1:0-11081 GCA_900302595.1 Gadiculus argenteus | reverse complement strand
ATAGATATGGAAAAGGAAGAAGAATTTACCAACGTCTTTTGACCTGCTGCAGCAGTCATAATATCCCACAGATCCTAAGTCTGGAAAATATGCAACAACATACAAAAAAACAGCAGCAACAACATGTAGCCTGTCAAGCACCATGTAACAACAGTTTCCGTGGCTTTCTGTTTTTCATCCACATGTTGCCAGGGCAACCAGAGGTCGACTGTAGACTTCTCACAACAAGGAGAAACAGCTACAACTCATAAAACGCAGAAAATAAACTAGATTTCGTGACACATACAATTTTAGGTTTTAATATTAACATGAATTATGTGGAAATATAGAAGATACACTAATGGTGATGGGTTGGATGAGAGCAGACCACACATTAAGTACCCTGACAATATGCATTCAACATTCTTCATGGACAACTATCTCTATGGCAGTGGAGGGGTGGATCGCAGTTTAGACATGCATTAAGACAGTTACATGGCAAACTCATTGTTGCTGCCGCCTCTGGCATGAAAAGACGTGAAAATACTATGTGAACCTGTGTGTGTGTTAAGCACGTGTTAAGGGAAGGATTTTAAGCTGGGCAAACGTGCGACCGTCAAACCCGCCAATTGTTATGCGTGTGGGTGGGTGAAAGATGCTAAATCTTTCACGATCACAGTCAATATGGTCCAGATTCGGGGACAGTGTTTCCATGATTGAGTGCGGGTTGAGACACAAATTGGCAGGAGATTTTTCTACATTCAATGAAAGTGGGTATTTATGACAAAGACTTTCGCAGTCTTTCGATTTTCTGCAAATACCGCATTCATGAGTCCATGCCTAGACTGGAAAATCTGCATGTCAGTCGTTCTATGTGCTTAAAAGGTCAAGTGTGTAGTATTTAGTAGCAACTAGTGGCAAGTTTGCAACAAACTGAGGTTGCTTTTGATAACATTATGGTGTGCAGCTGTACTGCAGTTTAGTTTTAGTTTCGTCAGTTACATGACGTCGTGCTTCATCAGCATGCGTTTGAGATATATGTCAAATATAATGAGATATCGGTTGTTAGATCGACCAAGTTAAATTGTTTTGAACACAGCTTCAGCTTCAGTGTTCTAGATGGATTCTGTGCACTCTTTGGTGTTTTATTTTTAATACATACATACAATTATTAGATTGAGTGTTAACCCACAAGTCATTCTGGTCTCAGCTGAAACATGTTTTGGTTCATTTGTAGACCCAGTTGTGTGTTATGCAGTATTTTGAGTTTGTTCAGCGGAAAACCGCAAGGAATTTGGTGACTTGGTTGTTGTGTGTCGGAGAGTAACTATTTGGAAGACAGGAATAACAGGATTCCAGCAATTATTTGAAGACATTCACACCATATTGAGCAAATAAAAACCTAAATGAAACAAAACAAAAATATTGTACAAAACTGTTGCACGGCGATGCAATGCACAAGATGCACATGTGATACACGTCCTATAGCTATATGTAGATATCAAAAATAGAAGTCTGACAACATGTGGACAATCGCCAAACGTACGTGTCAAAGTCCCTGACTGTCATCCTCACAGATGATCTGCAGCCACTGGGGAGCACAGATCACATCATGTCCAGATGCACCGGCCACAAACCCCAACATGCCTCATCATGCATGCACTATGACAGCCCACCATTTTCTCCCTCTACAAGCTGTTCATTATGTTTTTTCTAAGATGAATGATGGTTTGAAAATGACACGTTGTATAAAAACAAGGATGAAGATGGCGGCAGCTGAACACTCCTGATGGTTGGGATTATGGGACAGTTTACAGAAGAGTTCGGATGAGATTAAAAACGCCCACAATCAAATTTAATCTCCAGCCCTGGAACTCACTTTTGATCAGTCTGAGTTTCTAATTTGTTAAAGTGATTAGAAAACACAGAAGTGGATGTCATTATGTGAAGGTTAAAGAGCAATGATCAAATCTACTTTGGGGCCTTTACTGGGCCTTACATATAGAATTCATAGCTTTAAGCATTATAGTGTTATGACGATCATTCATACATTAATACATAGAAAAATAATAGGGCCAGGAAGTTCTAGCGAGTGATGCACTGTGAGTGATGCAAAGTTATTGAGAAAGCAGGTTGTTTGGCAACAACAACCTCCAACGATATGGGTGGTTAGACGGGGCTGTTCCTACACTGGCTAGTCAAGTAGGGCGGCTGAGCTCTGCCTCACCGCAGGTAGATGCAGTCTGCATCTGACTGTTTATACCAGCTGGTTATTTTCAGCAGGGAACAGTGAGTGAGCGCCTCACAGCGTGGGCTACCGGAGCTAAATCCCTTGCAGGAAGCATTAGCCCAGGGTTTTTTTTTCTTTTTAATCCCCTCTATGCCACCATCATGGCACCTCGCTGGGGTCAATGTCCTGAAGAGCCCGGGACCCAGGGTCATGAATCACTGATCCACCATGGGCGTGGGAAGGACTCTACTTGTATAGTGAAGTCAAACGTATAATAACCGTAAACGCTGGTACACTAAAACGCTGAGGGACTAGCAGTCATCGCTAGGGCTGTGCGATATGACGATATATTAACGTCTATCGTTTCATATTATGCTCCATCGTTTATTTCGTCTTGTCGCAAATCACAGTATTCACAGTCATATTTTTGGTCATTTGGACGATGCGTTACGTTCTTCCACGCGGCACATGAAGGCAACACAAACTAACGCGGAGGGGAGTGAATGTCACGTCTCGGTCGGACCGCGGAGCCCTGCCCCAAGCGTTAGAAGCCCCGGTGTGAGCTAATGGAGATAACTGCTGCCGTTGCCGTTCTACTGTTAGTATTATATGGTTGGTTTAGCTTTATTTGTCGAGTATATAATAAAAAATGTAATACGATATAGGCCTTTCCATGTGGTCATTTTATATGAATATAACTATTCATTGAATTTACAGAAAATGTGCTATATCGTGATATATAACGTTATCGGGATAATGAATGACCTATATTGGGATATGATATTTTGGTCATATCGCACAGCCCTAGTTGTCGCTGTCATTGCCTTTCATCAATGACAGGTGGTCGATTTATCGATTAATTGTCCTTGTATAAATCACTCTGAGTGGCCTTTGTGTGTGAAGGGTGCTGTATAAATACCACCCTACCTGATTGGCCAAAGGTCTTTGTGGTAGTAGTTTGTTTACTTGATAAATAAGCACACCTGGGCGTCCGTGATGACAATGAGTATCTGAGGTACTGCAAAATGAAACCATTGCCATGATTGGTTGGAATGGTTCATTTTGTTTTGTTGACACAAAACTAGGTTAAATAAAAAGGCATTGTGAAACAGTCATATTAATATCAATGCTGGCCTTGAGGTGAACTTGTCGAGTAAGACGCTGGTTGATGTAAACCCGGCGAGCCGGGGAGGGAAACGACACACATGATAAACATTTAAATACACAGGAAGGAGAGGAGTACATAGGTGGTGTTTACCTTTATAAGGGAAGTGCAAACTATGGCGCCGGCGTTCACCATTGGGTTGTGGGGCTTATCTGGAGAATATAAATGGTATTGTGAACAAGTAGTACAATTGTAGTCATCTATTAGACACTTTTTACGACTTCAGATATACATTATTACAGAGCAGGTTGGGAATTAGGACATCTTGCGCAATGACAGCTACAGGAAGAGGGACTCAGAAGTAATGCCTTTTGGCTGAGAGTTGAACACTACCCAACTCTCAGTTGAGTGCACAACTCAACTCTCAGTTGAACACTGAACTCTCAGTTGAGTATTCAACTCTCAAAAACATGATCCTGCCTGATCATCCTGTAATTAGTGGTTATTAAAGACACTACAAAGGATAACAGATTAAAGCCACCCCTTTTTAGGTGTGGGATCAGTTGGAAGTTAATCTTAAATATGTCACCATGTATGTGACAAGTAAACATGCATTTCTCAGAAAGACGGGGGGAGAGCGAGGGAGAGCGAGATTTGCATTCCTCTGTGGGGCCCCGAGGGTCGGTGGGGTAATCCATCACAAGATGTACAACACAAACACAAACCAGAAACCAGCAATAATGGAGCATTTACATAATTTAAATTTTGCCAATTCTTTGCAACAAACACAGTAGTGGTTCACTGCGCCGTCAGCTCACCTTCCTCGTCCAGGAAGAGCTTGTTGAAGCGCAGCCCGCTGGGCTCCTTCCCGATGAAGCTGTGCACGTAGTCCGTGCCGTGGTCGTGCACGGCGATGGCGTACTTTAAGGGCTTGACGCACGACTGCAGACAGAAGGGGACCTTGGTGTCGCCCACCGTATGCCTGAGGTGTGGACAGTGCAGAGGAGATATGGATCATGGGTCATTGTATACATTATATACAGACTACGAGACTGTGTCTGTTCTATTACTATTTTATTATATTATACTGTAAATGCTCTAATACTGGCCTGTATTCCATTAGCGGCTGGTCTCTAACATGACCGGGTCTCGCTGTCGGCGGAGTCAAATAAAGGCCGGTCTCTAATAGAGGCCAGGGCTATTATTAGAACCAACATTTTTAAATGTCTAATTGAACGCAAAAATATACAGATGAGACAGTTGAGCAGATGAGCTCATCTACAGATGAGCTTATTAGAAAGCCACCAGAGCACTTAAATATCGCTATCGCTATAATGTTACGAATGAAAATGCAAGAGACCTGCACTCCTGAAGGAATATGGAATGCACAATATTATAAATAATTTTGTTATTTTCGAAATACAAAATAACAAAATGATGAGAAATATATTTGGCGGTTAGATTGATCAAAGTCAAAAGCTCCCGCAAACTTGCGATCTTCTGGGCAGGCCTCAACATTCTGCTTGTGATAGTAACATGGCAGCACCACAGGAGACAGACGTCTGCTAACAAATCCTAGCCATAGCTACGGTAACTTGGTCATGTCAATCACCTCGCTCTTGACTCTCGCACTCGCTTGACTCTCGGTAGGGATTAAGACAGTACGGATACGTCATTAAGGAGCAGGTCAAGGTTAGGGAGTACGGATACATGTCATTAAGAGGCTGGTAGGGGTTAGACAGAACAGAAACATGTCACGAAGGAGCAGGCTGGGGTGAGACAGGACAGACATATGTCATTAAGCAGCAGGCAGGGTTTATGCTCATGAATCCCTAAGGGCTGTGGCCCTTAGGGATTGAACAGCACCCTTAAGCTGGGATAGATATACTGACCTAACACACTGACCATGGATCTAACGCAGTTAAGATTCCACAGGCCATTCATAAAAATCAACCAGAATTTACTGGAAGCAAATGTTTTCGCTCTGGCGTGTTTGTTATTACAGAGGAAGTCATAAAGATAGGACTAGGACACAGAGCGACGCAGTCACAGTCATAACAAAACCAAAACAAAACCGTTGGCGCAAACTCAAACTCCTGACCCAGATACGCCATTGTCGCTCGAGATAAGGTTTGGGCATGTTTATTTGAAGTTAGTGAAACTAAACAAATAATGTCCTGTTTGCTGTGAAGGTATTAAGCAGACGCCTATCCAAAGAATCTGAGCAGAATAAGGTGAGGCCTCTGAGCTCAACAAGACCTACAGCCTGCCGACATTGGGGTTGGAACCCAGAGTCTTTCATCTGGGCATCGAACACCCTAACCACAGCACTATACTGCCTCCCAATAGATGTGGGTTATGACTAATTCACCCATATGATTGGAAAAAATGGGACAACACTCAAATATATAGAAAAGGGCAACCGCCTACCTCTGCCCGTCCACTGTGCACAGAGACACGGCCCAAAGGTCAGGGTTGAATTTCGCGAGCTGGGGAATGTAGTCTGCAACCTGGGGGGAGGAATGACAAGTTACGACATACAAGATGCATAGCTTTTAAAGGCTTTTCGACTTCAAAAGCTCGCGTTTCAATAAGGAGGGGACTCAATCATAAAATGTACATTTACGCGTGCAAAAGACATACAATTGATTGAAATGGACCTCAAAAAAATAAATAATGGATGAAATAGAGATTTGTATTCTTATGAAGGGCCCCTAGGGTGAATGAGCGTTAATCACAAGCCACATCACACGCATCATAAAGAAAGATCAATTATAGCCTCACTTTTAGGGACAAAGATGTCCCATAATACTAAATTCAAGCGACTGCGATTTTAAATTAAAAAAACTATATACGAAGCTAACGACAATGTCTACAACAAAAATGTGTTTGTGTTCCGGGTCAGAGGTCAACGCCTACGCACCTGTCCTTCGTCTAGTTTCTTGGCGCTCTCGTACAGCTCGTCGATATGGGAGGCAAACGTTGGGAAGTCTGGGATGACAAACTTCTTGCGGAAGGCCTGGGTGAGCAGCACGATGTTGCTCTGCACACACCTGGTCGGAAGAGGAGGAGAAGGTTGGGAGCATCGCAGAAAAGAAAATGTGTGGGTGTTAAGGAATAGGTCAGCTTTAGCCTCATCCCTGTAACGGGTCATCCATAAAGTCACACTAAAAGAATTAAGAAAGTATTAAATAATCATAACAATAATGATGCCCTCACTGGGTGTCTGCAAAAACAAATGGTTTCCCAGGATACTTGGACAAACCAACATGATTGTTTTGGCAGTGGCGCCAGCACTGAATTCTTGATCTTATGCCAGTACTTTTTAGGTTTTTTTACTTTCAGATTTACAAGCAAAAAACTAAACCCGAGCATGTTGATGCTTGCAATACACACAGAATGTTTTGTTGACTGCTCTGAAATGCAACAACTGGAGGAAGTCACACCTTCCAGGAGGAACAAGGGGAATGGTGTATGCTGGGAAACTTTCCCAATTACATTTATTTTGTTTCACAGGCTGCTTCTCAATCCACGTCTGTACTTGTGTACTTGCGTTCTCGTGACACGTCCTCGGTCGGAGCCCAAGTACTGTTCCAATTCTAAGTACGCATAAGCCAAGTGCAGTCGTAAAACCCTCGATGCGTTCTTAAACTGGCCGTTCCACCGAGTCTGCATCGGAGGAGACTTGAGAATTTAGTAAAATTCTACATGAACGTAAATATACCGTAATGTATGCTTATGAAAACATTTTTTGTCCCTCTTAAGAAACGTAGCGGTTCCAAACACAATGTCTCCCCATAATGATTACCAAACAATTACCATAACCCCATTACAACCAATAACATTCCAAACCTCCTATACTTCCAAAATGGATTCGGTCATTGTGATGTGTGATTTGACGTCACAATGTACAAGCACTATACATATTAACCTAACATGACCTTGAGAACACAAGCTGAAACAAACAATCAATGAACAGCTCGTGAAGAGCATCACTCTCTGGAGTGTGGGTGGTTGGTTGATGGTAGGTTTAAGCTGCCTAACCCAGTCAGGTGGAACACCTGTGGGGAATTGGGCAATCATGGCACAACAGATAAACCTAGCCATAAACTCGCAGACTCAGTGGAGAGCTCTGACACGTCAAGGTAACGCCTGCTCTGCCGGTACCACAATCCAGGACATAGCTACAGCTATGTCCTGCTCATCGTTGGAGCACAGAAAAGGGGGTGTGTGTATCAAGGGCCTTGCACAGACTGACCAATGATGAAGGCTAACATAAAAACAACACAACATATGACCAAGATTGTAAGGGGGGGGGTAGCTGCTTCCTCTGTGACTCAGCCTTCAGTTAACAATAGGAAGTAAACACATTCTGAGAATGATCATGTGACATCCCCATGAAGAATAGAAACTCCCTGTACACCGAGATAAAACAATGTTTGCCAAAACAGTTTGAAACTGTGCATCGACCAATACGCACAAACATATGCAAGACTACAAAGACAAGAGCTTGCTCGAGGAAAAGGGGCACAAGGAGCAGGAGGAGAACTGGTTCCCTACTTCTTGAAGAGGTGTCTGTCGAGCATGACGCCGTCTGAGGTGTTCTTCAGCGTTTCCTTCAACGTGGCCATGCATTCCTTCAGCCGCGGGTCTCCCGTGCGCAACCCCGTGGTTTTCAGGGCCTGGGGTAAGCAGCAGTGCAGACCGCTTAGTTAACAATGCAGTAGCTAAGGACTCAAGTCATTCAAATAAGGGGATGAGGGACTACCCAAAGCAGTGGTAACTGGTGGTAACTACAGTGGTAAAGGTAGTCATTTTCAGAAGGAAAAGCCCAACCTAAATGTTCTTGTTCATCTGTATTTTCAGAATTTTTTTAGTTTAGCAACTCAAAACCACTCCCAGTCAAGCCACGAGCCAGCCGTGCTGCTCTAGGTCCCATCACACAGATGCACAGCCAGTAAGGATGGACAGAACATTGATATTCTAAAAGTCTCTCATCTACTAACTGGGATTGGATCATCGTACAAAATGTGACTTTAAATATATTGCTATTTAATGGTATCCCTAATAGATTTACTCCCGACTTACTGCGATGAACTTGTGTGCTGGGATCTTCTCCTGACCTTCTGCGATGGTGTAGAAGAGCAAATCCTCCAGACTAGGAAGAATGCCTGCATTTCTTCTCCTAGAAGATCCAATGCGCGCACACAAACACACACATTAGTAACAAGTCTATATTGACAAGATTTCATATCATTCAATGTAAATTGGTTTATTCAATAGAAGATTATGCTTAGGCAAGATTAGCCATCACCACGATTCAGAAGATGCTGTATCACTCAGGGATAGTCATTTCTGTCAAGCATGTTCTAAGCCATTGGTTCTCCAATAGGGATACTTCCACTTAGAAGAATTCCAGGGGTATTTGGATAATGTAAATATTAAGTGTATTAAGTCTATCTCAACGTTTGAAGTGTAACACTAAGGTTCTGTACATTTCCAATGCATCCAATGCATGACAGAAATAATAAGCAATGCCAACCAAGCCAATGTAGTTCACTTAACCCCAAGAATATGCGCCACCCCTTTAATGTTCATGTACACAAAATGATATGCACGTAAATTGTAGATTTATGTATTTGTCCTGTATTTGTCCTGTTTTGTGCAGGTGAAGTAGAGTACTCGGCAGAAAAGATTCTTGGGAAAGGGAACATTAGTAAAAGTAGTTTGACAACCACTGTTGACGTTCTCTGTGTACACAAGAATTAATAAAGAGCATATCTGGCTTGTTGATCTAGCCTTATCTAGCGGGAAAGCCACTTGTGTGGTCAATCAACATTGCATGTGTTTGAACAGCAAGTTGTTTGTTGTTTTTTTTCAGCAAATCTGTGTTAACACCATGTTTAGTATAAATATACTGTAAAACAGTGTAATAATATGTTAATCATATCAAAATTATACTAATCCTATCAAACTATTTAGGCTTCTAACTGTTTCGTCAGATAGAATAATTCTTACAGACACAAGCCGGTGAAAGGTGAACGTTTGATATTTAGCCTGAACGTTGAGAAAACCCACTGAACTGACGACCCCACAGGAGACCATGGTGTCCCAAGGGCAAGTTCGTTCTAAGCACCCTCCACCCTTGTCTTATGACTTCCAAACCACCCTTCCACACCCACACACACGTTTCCAAGAATAAATACATTTAACATAACTAAAAGGTGTGGGGTCAGTTAAAGGAAACAAGGGATAATCAAAATAGAAATACAAATAAGAAGTGTCAAAAAGAAAGACAGCGATGATGAGGCAAGTCATACTTACAAACATGTATAGCAGGTAGGGTGAGAGAAAGGAACAGGCCCCGGCAAAGGAAAACACAACAAGCATAATTAGACATGGTTGTGACATATGAACCCATTGACCATGCAGTGATTCGTGCACGAGTCATTGGACACTGTCGAACACTCAACAACACGAATGACAGCAAACACAAACATAGCCAACAATAGCCTCGTACTGACCAGGACTTTTTCAGTCCCAGGCTTTTTTTTTGGCTCCGCCCACGCGTTAGCTCCCCTTGTCGTCGCGTACGCACAACAGGGAAGTCCGAGAGGCTTATTAACAGAGCGTCAACGAGCTACGAGAGGCTCAGAAAAGTACCACCTCTGCTGGAGGACTTTCTGAGCCGCTGTAAGAGTCCCTGAGGGGCGGATCCTGGGCGGATCCTCTCTCCAAACCGCACCCACAAAACCTCATAGCGGGAAAAGTATGGCTGGTCGGTACGCGGCTAATGGCTTAAGAGAGTTATGGGCTCTATACCCACACTCAGGACTGGACTACCCTTGAAGTCCCAAAAATAAAAAAAAATGCACCCAAAGGTTGAAATGAAATAAAGGAAGAGCATCAAGGTGGTGTTGCTGGGATATTTTTGAAGACTTTTTTAGGATATTTTTCTTGACGCATCTTATTTGCTTTTGTATCAACTTGTATGTACACAGGGCCTCATTGAGGATGACACCTTGATCTCAACGGATTCCCGCTCTGCACTCCCAGGAAGAGGCGGGTTCTGATAATGCATTGCATTGATCTTGAAAATAAGCCAATCGTTTACACATTACTATTTTTATTGTTTTATAGTCATTATTATTACACATTACTATATACCAGTCAGTTTTATCACTATGATAACACAACATACACACATTTCCTCAGTAGAGATAAAGGATTTACAAACATACATATAGCAGGCTTAAAAGGAGCAAAATAGTTGTCCCTCTGGTGTTTTCATTGTTACCTCTCGGACCATAAAAAAATATTAAATAAGCTTGTACTGCTGCTACTAGGAAATATATTTAAAAATATGCTTTAGTTATCTGTCACCACCCTGAGGACTAGACCACGGCCACTGAAGCTCGGATCGTAGTTCCAGCACATGGCTCGTAGTACTAAAATGTTTATCATGTCACTTTCAATCACATTATAATGAGAAGGTATTGGTTATTTGACGGCACAGTGGGTCCTCCTGGGCCTAAGAGTAAAACATGAATGACAACACTTGGGAACCCCCGATGTAGCGGGTCAGTCCGTCAGTCCCCCCCTCTCCGACTGAAACGGCGTGCCGACTCACACGCACCGACACAATCGATGTGTCCAGCCAGTCAGATTGCGCCGGGTCGTGGCCTGAATTTCTGGAATGCCCTTTGCCGCCCAAAGCACCGGCAAGCCCTGCATGTCCTGGGGGCGGTGGGATTACTAAAGCCAACA
>OMLJ01001115.1:3592-18913 GCA_900302595.1 Gadiculus argenteus | reverse complement strand
CCTGCTGTTATGAAATAGCCTACACACAACTCCACTCAATAAAGTAGGCTGTGTGCAGACACGGCCACAGCCTTGGGTGACCGTAAAAGTGTGACTCCTCCAGGACAAATCCTTTTATGATGGTGGGCCATGAGATGAGGGGGTGCTCTTTTTTTTTGCCCAACACAGCTTGGATAAAAAATAAAGAAATAAAGCCCAATTTAAGCCGCAACCCACAGCCAGTCAGGAAGAAAACACTCTCAAGTCTACACCGGGCAGCCTTTAAATCAGCCCGTGGAAACGAAACCGAGGGGTCAAAACGTGTGTGGCTGAGTGTGGGTGGCTTCAAAATTGAAAGAACCACAATAGACAAATGCTGTGGAGCAGCTTCCATAAACATGAAGTGAAAACACTTTTGATTGAGGCCGGAGAGTGGTCCTCTGTGGAGGAGGGGGAAGGGCATCGCAAGGACATCCCATCATGTAAACATGGACCACGTGTTGGGTTTACGCAGCGCGCCGTCCAGCAGGGAATCAACTGAATACGCTTTTATAGGACTACTGCTGCTGCTGCTCGTCTCCCCAGAGAAGATTTATTACACTGTCTGCTGATGTTAAGCAAAGCAAGTCAATGCATTACATCCGCACGGTCACTCTTGGCAAAGACACCAACAAGAACTCCATTTAAAAAAATCGGGAGTCATGCACGCAGTATCGTTTTGTAGCTGGAACTGCAATGTAGACATGAATCTGTTAATAAATCTGTTACAGTATCCAATCTGCCACCAATAAAGAGCTGCACGGCTCTGAGGCAGTCTCGTGCTGTACTGCAGCAACCCCGGGCTGTGGGCCATGGCAACCTGAGGCCCCCGAGGCAGAGACAGGCAGACAAAGTCTCCTGCACGGGGGTAATCTGCACCGAAGAGGAGCAAGACCCAATAAAACCCCACCTTTCTGTTGCACTAAACATGATTCTTCCTCAGCCTTGAGAGGCCAGCCAATCGGGGGGCCAAGAACTCGAACAAACTAGTCGGTTTTTTCACAGTGGCAAATAAAAAGAAAAGAAAACGGCAACGACTAACTGCCTCCCCGTGCTGTGGCGAAAATACACAGAGCCGAGGGCTGGAGTCGGAGAGGCCTCAGACGGGCCCTGTCAGAATGATTCACTCTCCTGTCAGGCCAGCGCACAAATGAAATAATGAAATCCACCTCAAGGTGGAACACATTTGCACAGGAGGGGGGAATATTTTAAAGCTTTAGCACAGTGTGTCAAGTCAACCACACTGAGCCAGAGAAGGGGAAGAGATAGAGCAAGAGAGCAAGAGAGAGAATATATACGAACGTGTGTGTCTGTGCGTGCGTGTGTGCATGTGCGTGCGTGTGTGTGTGTGGGTGGGTGTCTATAGGCAAGACAGCAATGATGGGTAAGCGATTGAAGTTTAGGCAGCAGCTTTAACGCCTGACAAATTGAAAATAAGACTGGGGAGCACAGTAAACAGAAAAAAAAGGAGGAAACCGAAAGTATTCTTCTGTATAAAGTACATAAAGTACAGCAAGAGTATTTGCTCCATCCCATTGGTTCGTTACACCAGTATATTGCACTTCAGTAAGCTGTTAAAATGTCCAACAAAGTAAGACATGTTTTGTTGGTTTATATATTGGGCACTTAATTATTTGGTTAAACCATCTAGACTGTTGTGATGACTATAATTGAAAATAATTGCCTTTAACTGTTATCAAAGAAATGCCATTCAATTAAAAACAACATTAAAAAAGATAAACAAAGGAGACGTATTAAAACAACAGTGTGGGAATTCCTCTCTGAATGACTACATCAACATTAAACAGCTGGCACTGTTTAATGTTTCCAGGGATAAAACATTATTAAACAGGCATACCTAGATGCCAATGTACCCCTGACTTTGATTCTATCCAGGGTCCAAGTGCCTTGCAGCGCAACAAAAAAAACATCCCTTGCTCTTGAAAGTCATTTCATCCTGATTGCCAGACAGTTTCAAATGTCAAATAAACTCACAAAATATCAAGGGAACATTTCCCTCTCATCCTGGGCAGCTAGAGGCTAAAATACAGCCCAACATAGTGGCAGCGCTCGATAACCCTGAATCTTTGTTAGATAAGATAAGCCCTTACCTAATGGAATTAGTCATGACAAGATTCTCCTTCGCTATGTTTGCCTTTGGTGTCTCCTTAACCTTTCGCACAAGTGCCGGAATCGCCCAGCTGAGAAGCGCGTTTCTGACTCTTGTGTGCACTTTAAAGACTATGTTGTCCCCCTGAGGTATTTTGATCCAAACGCTTTTTCCCCTCAAATGCTTTTTTAATGGAGTTTAGAAGTTTGGTGTAAATGCCAAGACTCTGAGCCAAAGTGCCTTTAATTGAGTTGTGCTTTCCCTCATTTTCCCTGCTGACGTTGCCAATCGTGCAATTACCAGGTGGGTCAATTACTCTTCATATTACTCTTCATATTTTGCAATGTTTTCCACTCAAATTGACTGCTGGCCACATTCTGGTTTGACCTGAGCGAGATTCTGAAAACAGGTAGTCAGATTACCAGATGTTTAGGAAATCCTAACAAACAACTGTGCAACAATCAGCAGTCATTTCAATTGTGGCAAGATGTAGACATGTTTAAAGAATTTGTTGTAACTGGTTTTGTGAGGAAATTGTCTGGCAAATGTAACCAAAAAGGACTCTAAATCTCTAGATAATGGACTAGTTGTAATACCTCCATTATCTTGTTAACAACAGTAACATAGATAGAAAGATAAATTAACCACCGGTTATACTCTGCCAATGGCCAAACAAAAGATCCACTAGATTGTACGTTTACGTCAAATATGTAAAATAATGCTGCACTTGATCACAATCTTCTGAACAGAGGGTAGTTTAACTCTGCTCTTAGTCAGCACTGCCCCCTGTAGGAAAGCCTAAGGGTGGCAGACTGAGAGGCAAAGAGCCATAATATTATACTTACGTGAAAGGAGGTTGCAGATTGCAACCCACTGGATACCCACCCTCACCCCTTCCACTCCAATGACTACGGTGGCCTCTACTGGCTACGGTGCCAGAAGGTACTACCTAAATGATGCAATCGTCTACAACAGCACCAAGTAGCCAAGTGTCAAGTGATTCTGTTCCTTGATAAATTCATGAATTTAATTTTGTAATTTAGACTGCAAATGTAAAACTATAGGACATGGCTTCCAAGCAAAGGTAAGACACCATTCTCCTTCCTAGAACTCTAAGCCAATTTTGTTGAATTCAAAACACATTCTCTCTAGAGTTTGTGTGTTTGTTCATTCTGGGCTGCTGTAGAATCATTGCGTTGCAACATGGCAACGGCGGGCCCCGTAGAAGAGGACCCACTCCCTATAAAGGGCTCATACGGTAACTAATACAACAATTCTTATTTTTTTTATATATATATATATATTCTATTTCTGCCAGGTGCCACTAAATTCTACACAATACCCATTGGAGAACTATTATCCATAGAAAAACTACTAAGGAAAATATGCTGAACCACCTAAGAAAAGTTGCAATCAAATCATCATGAAAAAGTCCTTCTTAACTCTCACCGATAAAAAATTATCCTTATGTTATATTTGCTTTGTTTCCAGTTCCAGTTTGTGACATACAAGTTGGCACCACCTTGTAATTATTTTTTTTACCATCTGTGTATCCTGTAGTCTGGCACTGCCCCTCAAATGTATTCCCAACATAATTAGTGTGTTCCAACTGATTTGTAAATTATAAACCAATTATAGTATAGAAGTCCCTAGGGTGGATAAAAAGCAGACTAATATGCACACATACCCTGGACCCCCCTGTTGTTTGAAGAACCCAGGACGTTTTAGTGAAGAGCAAACTCTGCTCTCCAAAGTATGCATGCACTTGTGGAGTAAGGAGAGGATTAATAAAGCATGCCTAATGAGTGAGCATGTGTTTTGAATTACTTCAACTAAGGTAATGTCCTAAATGCATCACGAACTGGATAAAATATTATAATTAAAATGTTAAAATAATAAAAGGTTTCATGTTATCATAATAATCAAAAATCATTAAGTTGGCTCAACTATTATTTAAAGTTATTTTAATAGCTAGCAATAGTTACCATTCACAAAAGAGCCTGTAATACATTTTCCGTAAAGAAAGGTATTGACATTTTTTATATGTATGTATGTATGTATGTATGTATGTATGTATGTATGTATGTATGTATGTATGTATGTAGAGAGAGAGAGAGAGGGAGAGAGAGAGAGAGAGAGATTATTGGGAAAGTTGTGGGTTAGATGCACACCTGTAGGCACGCCTAATTTGCCAATTTATGTTTCTAAAACAAAAATCTGTGCCTGCAAGATAGTTAACGTTTGGGATTTTTCTTTCCAATGAGTGGCAATGGTCCAAATGAATAGGTGATGCAAATCCTGGTTTGTATGTTTTTCAAAAATAAAACCCAACCAATACCATAGCAACAGCAGAGAAAACACACTTTTTTTTCATATGGAAAGGATACCTTCCCTCTCCTGAACGATGAGCACATTTTGCTGCTCCAGCTGTTGGATCTTGCGCTCAAATGTCTCCTGTTCGTCCCGCAGCCTCTGCACTGACTCATCCTTCTCCTCACTAACTCTGGAAATTTAAATGACATACTGAAGTGTTAAGACAGAATTGCATTATGCATTTTTATACAAGAAATTGTAAACTTGTCATTCTCTGCTCTGGGGACAATATGTTAATTTTGAGAAGTGTTGAGTATAACACCAATCTGTTAAGCATATTTTAGTTCAGGCGACACTGGGCATAAGTAGTTGTCATTAAAAGTCTTGCCTGGCTAGCTCTTCAATAAGGTTAGCAATACGCCGCTTGTCCTCTGGGCAGAGGTCCTTCAAACTGCTCTGGGTTCTGGTGGTGTTGGTCTGGAATAAAGGACATTGTAAGCATGGACCAAACACTTTTAAATATAAAACAAAATAATAATGATGCTTCATAAACATTCAAGCTTTATATCAAATACATACATTCTGTCCCCACCACATTTGTCAAATAGGCTTTAGCATAACACAAAAACAATACAAATAATAATAGGAAAAGGAACAAATAGACCTATTTGTTTACCTGTGACAAGGGGGTGACTTTATTGGCATATGCAGGAGTAGTCATGGAGACTGCAATGTGGGGGTGGACCAGCTCCTGTGCTTTGAAAGTCAGTGAAGGTGCGCTTTGACCCTGATGCCTCTCAATTTTGGTATTTCTTTTACAGTCACGCTTGTCTCTCATTTTTGCAACTTTCTCACTCGATCTGGAGATGCCAAACTTTGTATCTCTGCTGATTCCTTATGAAGTTTGAGGGAAAAGAAAAAACAAAAATATGATAAAGTAGTGTAGAATAAGGAACTTTATTTAAAAGTATGACATTAACACTTACCTGGAACCAGTACAACGGACTGCTCTTCTTCCGATGCTGCGATCACAAGTTTAGAGGACAACCACACAACAACACATTGTCGTTAACCCTCTCAGCATCACGTATCCTTAGTGAGAGGAAGAAGGCACACTGTATGCCACTAAAATAAATGCAACAGTTCGACCTAGTATGGTGTTATATTAACGCTTAAGAAAACAAAACAACTTCACCGCTTGTCAAAATCTGTCTTAAAATGTCATAAGCAGTAGGTAGGTAAAAATACACAAAGGATACTGTCATTAATCCAAAATATTCCTGACTCTTCATTTCTCGTTAGGGCTGCCGCCATGTTGAAACTACCGCCACTCCCCGGGAACCAAGCGTTGCGAAGGGAAACAAGTCCCGCCCCCTGCTATGGACACGAAAGACGATTGGTTGTTCTCTGTTCTCTCTTTCTATTGGTTGGATTTACTGCCTTGAAGTATGTTCTTTTAGAACTACATTTCCCAGATGTATTGTGTACTGGTCCTGAGGCTGTATGTACTCCGGCTCCATTGGTGGCGGTAATGTCAGTATATCAAGAATGAGAAGAAGAACCGACGAATGATGCTGAAAGTATATCGATTTGCTCTGGATTTGCCGTCGTGTAGTTGCTGTCAGCTGGTCAATGATAAATAATATGCTCCAAGGTTTTCTCTTATCTTGAGAGCTTGATAAGATAATAAATATGGAAGAGAAAAAGGGTGTTGCTGAAAGACTTACACTTGGCATTACCCGAATACTTGGTGTGTACTGTTGTTTTATCTGACATTTAAATCATTGATTGCACACACTAAACCGCAATGCCAGTTGTTGTAAACATTGGCCATTAATGAATGTGGTACGACTGCTGCTATTCCCACTTTATGTTGTATAACAATACACTTGAATATGTTCCAGAGAGCATGCCTGGCGTTGCAGACACTCGGTTTGTAGAGAGGGAGCCTGCAGAGAAGAGATCTTTGCTCTCATGGGAACAGGTGACAAACAAACCTCATACAAACAAAGGATAGGGTAATATTGTACTTAAATGTTGGTTGGTCTTAATTTGCTATTCCGTGTATGCATGTGTAATATAATTGTCGCAAAGACTCACTTATAATTCTCTCTGCAGAAAAACACATGCATTCTTCCAGAGGATCTGCGAGATTTCTATTTGACAACCGACGGGTTTACACTCACATGGAGTGTCACACTTGATAGTAGGTAGTTTAAGTCCAATGTAATGGCTATTAATGGCAAACATAAGTGTGTATTACTTAAATAATGTCCATGATGTACAGTATGTATTTTAATATTTGTAATACAAACATTGCAAATATGTATTTCCCTTTTACAGATGAGTGTGTGCCAGTCGGTTGCATGATGATAAACAGTGTGGTGAGGCTACGACAGCTGCATCCCCCGTCAACACTTTTCTCCCTGCCAAATGCACCCACACTGGCGGACCTAGACTGGGATGGGGGCAGCACAGAAAGTGGTAAAGCTAACCTCAAAGTATTCCTCACCGTAAAGTTTTCCTTTCCTGGAGAATTTCTCCTAGATGGTGATTGTATGTTGTATATCTGAGTTGAAAGTAATGCATATATTTAAGTCTGAATTATTTACACTTAGAAGGTGACATACAAATTATAGCAAACTATAAATGGTGGTCACACATTATGTTATGTTAATATCTGGGGAACCATGTAGCCATTGTGTCATTTGTACATTCATTATTGTACCAACATGTACCAACGTGATTTTGGCAGAATCAGAAGACTGTCCTGCTGTACCTCATTTTGATTCTCGGAGTCGGATCTTTGAGCTGGATTCCTGTGGCGGAAATGGAAAAGTATGCCTGGTCTACAGAAACTGCAGCCAAGGTTTTATTTTCTTCATGTATAATTGTCTTTAATAATTGAATAGCACAAAAACCATGTACATAAAAACAGTTCAAAGTATATATATATATGCAATCTGTATTTTTGTCCCCAGGGATTGTAGCCCAGCAAAGTCACATTTGGTTCCTTGACCGCTCTCTGTACTGGCACTACCTGACCCCCACCTTCACCTCCTACTACCGCCTGATGCTCACGCACCTGGGCCTGCCTGAGTGGCAGTACTCCTTCACCCCCTATGGACCCAGTCCCCAGGCCAAGGTAAGGGATGCCCCAGACAATGATCTTATTCTGAATGTATATTGCAGCCCATAAGCTTAGCATTCAGAAAGCCAGTAACGGAAATGATCATGGCAATGTTTTTCTTAGTGTTTAACCATATGCTACATGGATGAGGAAATGTTAATTCAATGTGTTGTTAGTGTCTGCAGGTCTGAGAAAGGGTAATTTTTTTCCTCATCGTCCCTGTTGAAAAACCTTACATTTACTATCTTCCTCTTCCTCTACAGCAGTGGGAGTCTCTGTACCCACCACTAACATTCCAACGCGAGCTGGGCCCAGTGGACCCCGCGGGGGACACCCATTTCAACAACAAGCTGGACCCCACCAAGGCTTTCAAAGGCAGATCCAAAGTGGCCACACCCAAGAAGAAGCAGTCGACCCAGAGTGGTCCTGGGGGCTCGGCCAAGGGTCATGTCAGTGTGGGGAAACATGCTGTGGTCCGGCGTTGAGAAACCCTGTTTGTATGCATCTTCTTTTGCTCGACCCCTCACCTTAGGACAAAATCTATCCAAAAGCTTTGGTTTAGACGATGTTTCAATGAACAGTTCACTACAATACTTAATGATGTACAAGCTATAATTATTCTGCAAGGGTATTCTATAAGAGCTATTCAAGTATTATAAGGTTTCAGAGGCAGCATGAGAACTATGTCTTATCCAGAAATAATATACAAATGTTTGAATACAGTAGATATTTATTTTGCTACATTTGGAATAGTTTTGGCCCTGGAGGCTGTTTGATTGATTTTGATGATCTTTGCATGGACAATATTGGTTTGCGTTAATAATTTTGCAAGCTTTAGAGCTCACAGGATTACCTGGTGTTTCCTTTTCAAAGAAAAATAAACAAAGAAAACAAGTAATTCAAAGTGCATTTGGCACGGCCGTTGGCTGTTAGCTGCTTACCCAACCCAGGCCCTGTACAACACCGTACAACACCTCTTGCTCTGGTTGTTGAGAGACTGCGTCTTGAAGTAGGGTGAGGCTTTACACCGATTACATGAGATTCCTTTTACTGATGTTTAATTCAGTATTCAACGTCTCAAACACTGTAACATTGTGTTTGAGACACTGTAACATTGTGTTTTACAGTGTTACACTGTAACACTGTAACGTAGCTCCAACATTGTAAAACACTGTAGAACTGAAAGTCCAGACAAACGTCAAACAAAAGAAAATATTATCGCAATCGCTAACTTGGAGTGCAGGTACTGCAAGATCTTTGCATCTGAGGAATGCTGCTGTTTAAGACACTTTCTTTTGGTTCTAAATCACACTGGCGCATGATTGGCTCAGACACAGATCGCACATCGTTCACACTTCAGCTTCAAGCTGTCCCATAATAAATAATGTAAATGCCTAAATATTTTGCTCAACAGCGGGTACATTGACAAGTTACCTGTTTTAATGTATACTGTATAAATGTGTATGCCTACATTTATTTATAATAAAACATTATTTCCAGTGTCACTTACTTGAAGTCACTGTCTGCGACATAATTCACTCCTTTCACAGTTATCCTGCTCAATCTACATTCTACTAGTCAATTAAAGTTCTAAAATGTATGCTTCAAGAAGATATATATTCAGGGGTCCTCTCTCCTGCACTCAGGTAAAAGAGAGGTGCATGTGAGCTGTCACACATTTTCCCGGAAGTGCTTTTTCTCTCACACACACGCATCAGTGTGGCTGTGTTTCTCCAGAGGATCCATCTCCTGCTCTTGATGGCCGTTCTGATCACACACGATGGCCGGGTGATGAAGCTCTATGAGAGCCTTGTACAGTCCTGCACCCATCACACCTCCTAACAAGGGAGCCACCACAGGCACCCACCACCACCCGTTTCCAGCTCTGCAAGGAGAAGAAAATTCAATCAAAATGTATGAATCAAAGCAATTGTTTACAGATGTGAAAGTGGGTGTGTTTGATGTGATCGGTTTTCCTATTTTGTAATTTGTTAATTGTGCAATTTAACGATGTGTTATGACGGTTCAGTTCATTAATGGCTAATGGCTGAACCAAACGCTGGCTAAACCTCAAAGTAAAAAAAATGGAGGCATGGTTTTTTGGCAACTGCCAAAGATGCTAAATGTATATGGCACAAACGTAGTGTTACACTATGCGTATGTTCGCTCAGCAAAGCATTTGATTGTTCATGTTATTTTATTACAAAACAAATTGTAAAGTGTTTGTTATTTTCCAGGTCAACGTGCCAACATCCTGAAAAAACAGACTGTTAATTAAACCCCGCTCTCATCTCCATCCTCATCACCTGAAGACCTCACTGCCCCAGCCGGCTACAGCAGTGAAGAATCTGGGTGCCAGGTCCCTGGTGGGGTTGATGGCGTAGCCGCTGTTGCTGCCCAGGGAAACGCCGATCAGCAGCACCAGGAGGCCCACCATCACACTCTCGCTGCCCCTCGCTGCCGGCTTGTTCCTCTGGTCAGAGAGTGCCGTCAGACACAGCAGGAGCATGGCCGTGCCGAAGACCTGAAACACCAAAAGGTCCACTTGATACAGTGCTACTATTGAGTCGAAGATCCATGGTGACCTACAGTGATGCAGGTACGGGTCGTCACACATCATTAAGTAGCAGGTTGCGGTTATGCATCTTGCGCGAGGATGCCTACTAAATGTACACTGCAGACATTTGGCATCAAACCCAAGATTTTGGCTGAAATTGAACACCCTAGCCACACAACACTATCCGCCCCCACCACACCTAGGCCCAGTCCCATTTCTCCCCCTTAACAAGAACACTTGCTTTGAGTGCTGTAATGGGAAAAATCAGTTTTCTCTGTATTTGTTGTTGAGTGTTTCGTGACACCTTCGGAGGAGGTGTTAGAGGTTGTTTTCCTGACCCCCTGGGGAGGGTTGAGAGGACAACTGTTCCAACTGATAAGACATGGCCACAAACCCCATGTTATGCTTCAATCGATAGAGTACCATTTGTTTAACAAAGGGGTTTGGTTTTTTGGGGGACACAGCTGCCCTCCGAATCCTGACAGAAGTGTATATGAAGTTGTCGCGTTCGTCAATGCATCAGTCTTCAGTCTGCATGCTCTCTTGGAGAGACTCAGTTGATTTCCCAACCAGGGATCTTTAGCCAGCGGAGCTCTTTTGGCTGATTTTTCAACTAGCAACCAGGGGTCTTCAGCCTGCGTGCTCTCTTGGAGAGATGCAGGATGATTTCCCATGCAGGGGACTTCTGCTCGTGGGGCTTTCTTGGAGAGACACGGGTTGATTTCCCATCTAGGCCTCGGATGATTGTATGAGAGGCCAAGGATCGTTGTTTGTTATGTCATTAGTTTGTTGTATGATCGTTTGTATGTCACTGTACCGTTATTACCAAAATATATGACCATGATTGTTATAAGTTCGATATGACTCTTTATTCTACCCAGTTTGGTCAGGGTATGATTGACTTGGTCCAGAAAGTCCCACCACAGTGCCCTTAACTGCAAGTCTGCTACCGAGCTGGCTAGTGTTCAAGGGTTGATTTGAAGGGAAAAACAGCACTCCCCCTTGCTCCCTTAAGTATTGGGACACCCTACCCCTTCGAGGGAACACGCAAAATCTAGGATTAGGGCTCAATTCTAAGGGAAGGGGGAGAATTGGGACAGGGCCCTAGTAACCTAGTAACCCAACCTCCATGCACACATAAAGAAGGAGTGTAGGCAAATCCCAAATAGGTTCATGACAGAGTGTGCAGGCCACGTCAGAACAGTATGGGAGCTCAGAAGTCAACCTGGTCGATGAAGCCAGAGTGCAGAGAGAGGTAGGGCGCAGGGTAGGTGGCAAAGATCCCAGCGGTGGCTTTAGCCCCCGTCACGGTCAGGTTCCCACCCCCGAAGTCATAGATGGCATCTGGAATGTAGAAGATAGCCATTCAATCCAACTTAATATAATCCAACAATAGAACAAGAGTGAATGAAATGCAAGGTGCCCTTCACGCACAGCGGTCCTTACCATTGAACACGGTATAGATTGTCGCCGCAGCCAGAAACGACCCGAGTAGTTGGGCGAAAACATAGACAGGGAGCATCTTCCACGCAAGGCGGCCAAACATACACATGGCCAACGAGACTGCTGCGTTCATATGAGCCCCTGAGGAAAAGAAGCAAGACAGGCTGTGTCTGTTTGTATACCGCGTCTGTAAATCACCACAGAATCATTGCTCTTAGTGATGTTAGTGTCAGAGTGAATTTCTTCAGTGTTTGCATGTGAATAGTAAAAGCTGAAAAACCAAACTATAGTCATGTTATCAGTGTTATGGTAATGATGGTGGTGTTTATTATTGCTCTTTACTCAAACTATGCTAATGACCTTCAAAATGTTACCTGAGACTGAGCCTCCAACATGCACTCCCATGGTCACTCCCAGGCTAAAGCCAATGTTGATGCTGAGGTATTGTCCGAATGCTCCGTGGCCCGTGACCACCTGCGCTACTGAGCCCAGACCAAACACCTGAACAAAGGTTATGATCATAATTAGAAAATAATAAAAAAAAAATAGCCCGATCTCCCTTGTCATGGTAAACCTTTATGATCCAAAACAACTTACATTAGCATATTTTTAGATACATATCATTAAGGAGATGACTACAGGTAGACTGTGGACTTGGGGTTTAAACGCTGAAGCCTTTGGCTGGAGGTCCAAACCTTATCTAGTAGATTAAATACAACAATACATAACTTATGGCAACATTGCCTTGTTATTGTCACTGTTTAACTAAAGTTTTATTTGCTACAAATGTTTTCAGAATCCAGAATTGTTTCAAATTCGGTGCAGTTTAGTAAGTAGACCCTTATCTAGTTTTTCAAACGTTCATGTAGTATTAGTAATCGAATGGCCACATGTGTTTACAAGAACCCCTGTTTGACCTGTGTGAAGGCACACTCAATTCAATCCCCATATGAATCAGTGTGTGTATGTGTGTGGATGCATGCAAGTGTGTGTGTGGCCGTATGAAGATTGATGCAACAGATGGACATCATGTGACTCTGCAGCCCCTCTCTCTTATCTGGCCAAATGTCACCCGCCAAACATTCTCCACACTGACAAACGCCCCCTTCCTGCCCCCTGCCTCCCACCAATCCCGGCCCTTCAGCCTAACCATGTGACTTGTGTGACACACATGTGACTGGCTGTGTGTGTGTGTGTGTGTGTGTGTGTGTGTGTGTGTGTGTGTGTGTGTGTGTGTGTGTGTGTGTGTGTGTGTGTGCTCAAGATAATGTTCTTGTGACCTAGGTTATTAGTGTCAGGACACAGGTGAATGACACTCATGTTACACTTGGCACCTTACCTGGCAAACAAAACTCCATAACCTCTCCTAGTAACCATAAACTTGTAAACATATACTCCACACCCTTAATCTGTTTTGTATTGTATTTCTCATTGTTCCAACGTTTGAACTGACATGTTTGTTTTCTTATAAAAAAAATATGTACACTGCTTTGTACATATAAAGGAACCAATTTCCATCTTACCATCATAACATAGGTGCAAAGGGCCTCCGCCAGTCCCACCCGAATAAACCTGCTGCGCAGACAAGCCATAGGTCCAGATCTGTGACCCCTTTCCTGATGATCCTCTCTCGGTTCTACTAATTCCACTGAATCCTTCATTTGGTCCTTCTCCAGAATACTTCCTATTGCATCATGTGGTTTCAACACACAGAAAAGACCAAGGTTCTAAATCTAGACTAGGGTGTCCCCGTTTTTTCTGTCCATTTGCCAAAGAACTTCCTGCCCTGCAAGAGGCGCTTCAAACAAATACATAAACTATATCGGCTCTTCAACTACATACATTTCCCAAGTCTTCTCCTCAGCTTTATTCTTCTGTTCCATGTAGTAGCAGCTGCCCCCACAATAACTGTGTGCACATTTTATAGCCCCTGCTAAGCCCCCTCCTCCATGAGCCCTTCTGGTGACTCACAGACTCCATTACACGAGGTCATTTTCACATCCTGACTCTGAGTGGTGGGACTTTTTATTGTTGAGCCGCAGCAGCCGCGGGGGCAGGGGGTGGGGGGTGGTTCAGGCATGGGATTGGTTGGTTGGATGGTTGTGTGATAATGACCAGGGGTAGCCTCGTAGTGTCAAAGTGCTAAACAGGTAATGTATGACATACAAGCAAAACATTTACATGGAAGAGGATTAGGGCCACATAATAGTTCAGTAGTCAGTAGTCAGAACAGTCAGTTCCCATCCTGTATGTCGCAAAGTGACTCTCACTGACTTTAATCTTAGAAAAGTCAGAATTTAAACTCAGAACAAAAAAATTATTTTAAACAAGAACTAAAATAATTGAGTCTTGATGATATACATTATGCTGATGATCCTGTGATCCTGCAGTCAGATAGGATTCAGAACAGTTCCAGTAGACAGTGACATGTGCATGATGGTGAGCGTAGCAGGTTCCACACTTTGAAAGCGTCTCGCCCCTCTACTCATTGAAATGGTACTCAGTCGGGATGGAACCTTCTTGTGTTTCTTACAGCGATGCTTACCATTGCTAACGTCAAACCGAGTGGAGAGTGGAGGTGAAACCTACGGAGACCGCTCCGACGCACTACCCCCGTCCTGCCGCCTGCAGCAAGTACCGGCTGCGGCCTGCGGGAAGGCGAAGCTGGATGGTTCAGCCCCGCCCACATCCGGATTGGCAGGTCCAGCCCCGCCCACATCCAGTATCGCGCTTCATCACTTTGGCTTAATTCAGGACGAAACTTGTTTCATTTACGAGACCTGCGAACTGTAGGATTTCGTAATTTTCTTTTTATCGTACATAAATGTTGTCAGCTATAAAACGAAATTAAAAATATATAATTAGATCAGCCAAATAAAGATAAATGCATTTATATTTTGTAAATCATTATTTACCTCTCTGTCATTTGGCATTTTCGAGGTATGAAATGGCAACATTGGGCGAGTTGAATTTAACTTTTGGGAACATATTTCCCACAGCATATAAAGGCCTACTGCATTATCTATCTATCTATATTTTAATATAGTATCTGATTGCATTAGGCAATTATAGTCAATAAGGCAAACCAATAAACCCTAGGCCTACTTTATGGCAGTAGCCTATTTGATGTATAATATGATTTATTTCTATTCTGAAATATCCCAATGGTGCACTTCAAAAGAATCTTTCTGGTGAATCGCCATCAAGAAGTAGTAGTTTATACTGTGAATATATGGTTTACAAATGTTGTTCATAACCTAAATCCAATGTAGGATATATATATTTTTTATTTTGTTGTATTTTTTATTTATTTATTTTTATTTAGCACATTGTTATAAAAATAAAACTATGTATAATACATATCGAAGAAGAAACAATATTGTGCAAGGAAAGGAAGAAGCCAGCAGGCTTATATGGAATCCTTTCCTTAATTGAAGAAGTCATTAATTAAACAAATTAAAAGTTCAATAAGAACAATACCAAAGAAAATAAGTTATCAAAGAGAACAGCTGTGCAATAAAGAAATAAAAACACAGAAACTGTACAAAAAAAGGAGACACAAAATCAGTGTCAGTAAATCAGTAAAGTAAATCAAGTGGACTACAATAAGGAGGAAATAAGATATTGTTTTAGATAAATTAACAGATGCAATATATCTTATTACCATATTCTGTATGATCCTTTATGAGGTTATGGAAATGAAGGTAAAATGTATCTAATTATTACACTCACTGGGGGGGGGGGGGGGGG
>OMLJ01001111.1:0-12752 GCA_900302595.1 Gadiculus argenteus | reverse complement strand
CGTGTGGGACGGAGGGGGCGGAGGGGAGCATGGGGATTGGCGAGAGGGAGAACGTAAACTTCTGAGGAAGGGAGTGGACAAGAGACATATAGGAGCAGGGAGAGAGAGCGAGGCAAAGAGAGTTTGAGCTGGCATCATTGCTCACATCTGTCTCATCCATTCTATCTTCCTCTTTCTTCTCCTCTGCTCTAAATCCCGCCGCCGTTGCAGCCTGCAATGGTGGAACTCCATCGCTTTACCAGCATCGACCTCCACAGGCTCACCCATGGGTCCCAGCTGTTTGAGGCGATAATAAATGATTAAATATTTAAAACTAATTAATTTCTAACTATAATAACCAGCCAGTAGGACAACAGAGCTAAGGAAAAGGTTTAACCTGTGGCAGAGGGCCAAGCAAGCTCTGTCTCGACTTGAATCTTGTTTGTTTTTTTTATGTCAAGTTTTGCCTCCAGCTTTTGTCACCAACAGGAGTATACAGAGTTTCCAGTTTAATGTTGATGGCTTAGGAGTAGCCCAAGGCACATTCAGGGCCTGCCACATTCCAACCCAATGGCAGTTGAGGTAATATTTGGACAAAACATTGTGTCACTTTGAAGGGATGTTTTCTTCTGCTGGATCAGTTTACCCTAACCTGTAATCATGCAAGAGATATCAATTAAATAAAATGAATGCTTGATTCAGTTGAGACTTTGTACTTTGTGTCCGCCGTGCCTGACATTTTTCAACCCTTGCTACGGCCCTGCCTATACTACCTTACAGAGCTTATTAGTAGGTGCATTAATCGCTTTAACTTTCTAAATCTGATTTTCAGGTTATGGTAAAAGCTGGGACCGAAATACTGGTGTTACATCTGTATTAATGTGAATTACAATGTATGTGTCTTAAGTCATTTTGCAAACCACTTTTTATCCAGTGACTTGTGACGGTGACTCCAGACGCAGGTCATTCAAGAGGAGGCCGGTAGGGGTGGAGGACGCTTACAAACCGGCTGCCTGCTGACATCGGGAATAGAACCCGGCGCTGTCTCACCTTATCGGAGATCAGCCGCCAGCCATTGTTCTCCACCCTGCGGTACCATGTGGACCGGTTCTCCGGGATCAGGGGCAGGCCATTGTGTGTCTGCCTGGGTACAGGACACTTGTGGCCCGGGTGGGTGTAGTCCTTGGGGCTGTTGGCGCACATGTCCACAATGGGTCGGTGGGTGAAGATTTTATAGTAGATGCTGGGGGGGAACTTGACCTGAAGGAGAAACAGGACATTTAGGGGGACTTTGACCCAAAACAGAGTGGTCCACCTGCAGGCATTAGTGAGATGCTTAGCCCTTATCTGATCATGATGATATATGTAAAAGTTAAATTCACTGTAAGAAGTTCTGGATAACAGCTTCTGCTCAATGATGTCTGCTAAATTATCTCTGCTAAATAGAAAATAATCTGATAAAAAGGAAGATTTAAAAACATTGTGTGCTTTGATGGCTCTGGGGAGTTTTGGCTGCCTGGGGATTTTTGCACGAGGAACCCAAACGAGAGGTTGATCCTACCCCACCGAGACGGAACCGGATGTACACCCCCGCAGCAGCATCCAGCAGAGCAGCCTGGAAAACAAGGATGACCATATGGTGATTAGTCCAATCAGAACCAGCACTCACCATTTCACAACACAGGGGGTCTACCTGGGAGTGTTTCAGTAAGGTTCTTCATCTCTTACCGTGAATATTTGTCGATTCAACTTTCTGACAGATTGTCAATTTTACATCGATTTGGTTGGCTCATATTGAAAGTGTAAATTCTTACCTCCCGGGGATTGACGGATTTGAGCAGGCCGCGTGGATCTCCATGGTAACGGAGGCTAATCGTCTTTTTCAAGTAAGCATAGACCTGTGTGTCCTAATTTAAAAATAAAGCAGTAATGGTATTTTCTTCACATTAACAATATGTTTCTTAATGTCTGTGTGCGGTTTTTAGTGGGCTACTATTCAGATCTGTGTATCATGTGTCCCACCGTATGCCATAACCACTGTACATTGCAGTGTATCTGTATGAACATGTGCTTATCCACTAGTACACACACCCACCCACCACATGGCTTCTCCAGGCTCTCTGGATGACCAGGGCTGCTCTCTGGTGTGGCTCGCCCTGCCCTGGCCCCTGGTCCTCCTCCCCTACGACAGCCTCTACCTCCCAACTACAGCTGGTGCTGCTTAGCCACGGAGGTGCGAAGAAGAAGGAAAATGAGACAAGTAGACCACATCAAAGGGCCGGTTAACACAGCCTGCATGTATTTCTTGAAACTAGTTCAGTCTAGGGCCAAAGGTCTTACCTGCACATGCTTTTGGGGTTTGCCAGAGAAATATCAAGTCAGCTATTTAGGTTAAACGTATAGGTAGAGACATAGGTAGAGAGAGGAATTAAAAAAGGAAATCAGAAAGAAAGTGTTGCAATTCTTTAAAATAATTGTTTTATTTCAGTCACTCGTTAAATAATACATGTAAATGATGAATGAAATGGCAAATAATTATAAATACAAATTATGACATATAATTAATAATTTTGTATTTGTAAATACAACAAAGAAACAACCAAGACTAAGACTTAATTAAATAAACAATATGCACACTTCCTGCCGCATTTTAGGCTACGCTAAACTCGCACCTTACCTTCTTCGACGTAAAATAATTAATGATTGCTCAATATTTTCACTTGACCATATTCGGACCCCATTGGCCCAATGGATTACGGTTGACAACGCGTTTGTTACCTGGCAACGTTATGCAGGTAAACACAGCGAGCACGCAGTCACCGTGTGGGTACGGCCCGGCTGCCGCTCCCTCCTCCACACAGGCTTTAGTTCAGCCTGGGTCGCTTGCTATATTTGCTATAGCAGCAGTTCACGTGACCCTTGCCCCTTTTCTACTGGCATAACTTTAGATAACGACATGTAGAAAGATAAGCCTATGTAGATTAAAAGGAAACCTTTCAAATGTTCTTATACTCTTAGATTAATTATAGGTTAAGAGTATGTATGGTTTTACTCCTCTTAATTGATGATTTAATCCTGGTTTCGCTCTCCTGAACCACCTCCGCTTCTAGTGGCTAAATATGGGCCAACCTATTTATATCATGTAGATCAATCGATGTAGCGGAGTCATTTGAAGTGGCCTACTCTGTCTTTGAGTTGACATGCAAGCATATTGACCTATAGTCTACAACAGTGGTTCCCAAACATTGACTAAGGTGTAGGCTACAAAAATAATTGTCATCAAGACCTTAAATTGTCATCAAGACCTATCGCACCTCGACCTCGTATGCAAACCGTAAAAAAGAGACGAATAAACATGCAGTGGCTGTGCAAAGTGCCAGCACTCCCTTTATACACACGTGTACTGGGAGCAGGCCATGGCCAAGTGGGAATCAGTGGAAAGAAAGTCAGCAACGTTGCTTATTCTCCCAGTGTATTTATTAGGGAAACACAAAGTAACACAAAACATCAATTGACAACATTGCAATTGAACATGAAACATAATATGGAATAAACTGACACTACTCACACACAAATATAAAAAAAGCCATAATATGGAAAGTGTGCCGTGACTCACAGCGGTTGACCGCTAAGGTTGACGCGCCATGAATAGAGCTCGCTAAGTACTTCATAGTTTTGAATAGTATAAATCGTTTTAAAACTATGTTTCCACCCTGATGCTACTGAAACGGCAGCCTCCACTGGAACATGCCACTCCTGTTGGTTCGGACGCAGATGGCTCCCGGCGTGATTCAACTGAACAATATTTATACTACTTTTATTTTTAATGAGCTATACACTTTTTCTCTTAAATTATTCTAATTAGGTTTTAAATGTGTCTATTTTAAGAATATAAGCAACCTGCAGTACCCTCGCGTACCACAGTTTGAAAAACACTGGCATACAACATCCATTAGGCCTTACGCAATCCTACAAACACAGGGGTACTTTACCGGTCACTAGGCCGCTGTAGTGCTCAAGAGTGAAGTCCTGCAATTTTCTAACTAGAGCAGTCTTTCCTGGATAACAACACAGATTTGTTGTCGACTATACAACATTGTCCTATGTTGTACTGATGTTTCAATTTCAGATTTTCTTTCCTCCATTAAAGGTGTCCTTCTGTGAGAAACCGTTTAGTACTGTTCCTTTTGAAATACGATAGGTCTCTAGGAGTTGCATATGCATGCTGAACATGAAAACGTTCTTCTACCTCGATTGCCTGCATTAGCAAATGAAGGAAAATAAACTCATAAACGATCAAATCAGAAAAGTCCTACAGACTGACGTAGGTCTGTGCATTAGTATTCATGGCCCAGCCCACCTTGGCTTGCAACGGGCCACGGGATGACAGTGTTGAGTTCATGCCTGTGCTATTTGTGGTGATAACAAATCAACGTTGCATCTCTTGGCCAAGAAAGAAGAGTTGAGGAAGAAATGGTTGGATTGGACATTACCACTATTAATGTCCAATCCAATATTACCAGCTCAGGAGCTGAGCAGCTCCGGCCGGGGGACCGGGACTGCTGGGACCCCGCAGTGGAAAGAAGAGCCGCCTCGGGGCACCACGGAAGCCAGAGCTGAGCTCCCAGGTGCAGGGCACGGCAGCCGGTCCCGTGGTCGCGTTCCCCCGGCGGTCGTGCCCCGGGGGAGCTCCCGGACTCCGGCGGTGCATTCCCGCGGGCACGCAATTGAATACAGAAAGAAAAGCCGCCTCGGACTCCGCCGTGCCCCGCAGCCGCCGTGCATCACGGCCGCTGTATTGTATTCAATCCCCGCGCCCACGGGAGTGCAGCGCCGGAGTCCGGGTGCTTGGCCGGTGCACGGCGATCGGGGCACCGTGTCCGGGGGACCGTGCCCCGAGGCAGCTCTTCTATGTATTAAATCAACCAGAAACCCACAAGAAGCCCAGTGGTTCTCTCTCTCTCCCTGTCTCTCTCCCGTTCTCCGTAAGTTTAATTGGTATTACTGTGACGGACAGTGCTGTTAGCCAATCAGAGGCGAGTCATTTGCATGTCATGATTAAGAGCCAAAATCCTGTCGTTCCTCCCCGCCCACCTCCTCCACCACACTAGAACAGTGTGAAACAGGAGCATCAGAGCATTTTGTTCACCAAAACAACTCACAGGGCATTCAACGCAAAATGTATGAAAAAACGGTGCAATGACACCTTTAAACCGTTGTTATTTCTTATGTTATTGTGACTGTAACTTTAGTGCTAAATGTGTTACACCCACTGGTAATAGTTGCTGTAGTTTAGCCCATTAGGTCAACAACACCCAATGAAGACAGTGACCAAGAATGTCAGCCTTAAAACACTGTATGAGCCATGGCATCAGAATTTGTGTGGCTCAAAACCATATCACAATGGACGCAATATAGCTCACCAATGATGGCATTCAAACACTATTGTAGGCAGCCCACAAAAGTTGCTCAAGGTGAGGGCTATTTTTGGGTATAGACACTTTAGGTATAGACTTTGTGTAGACACACTTAGGTTAAAAATTTGTATAATTTACAAAGTTAAAGAAAACACTGCAAAACACAAAGCTTTGATAGATTTTTAGTAAAAAATAAAAGAAATAGAAATCTGACATCTGACAACATTTAAATATTAGGCTACAAATGAAGAGCTATCTTACTGTGCAACATCTCCACCCATCAATAGAAATTCCTTCCTATACTTTGATATTCTTTAAGGCCAAACTATTATGAAGTAAGCATTTAGCACTTGGAAAAACTGTTAGCTTGTAATTGTATTCCAAGAATATATATACAGTCATTATTTTTCAGCAAATAATAATATATCACAATATAACACAGTAAAGATTTTAGTGTCTTAGGGGCTTTAAGGAATTTGTATCCTACAAAGCAAAATCAAGATAAATACGGTAAGTAGAAAAATAGCATAAATTATCACCAAAGCATTCACACTTTGATCATATGAGTAAATCAAAAAACATAAAGGGTTTCGTTTCAATCTTTGTTCAGATACTCTTTACCCATTCCCTTTTTTTTAACACATAGATTTGACACACATTTGCAATCTTATCCCATCACTTTGATTCAAAGAATAAAAATAGTTTAAGATGAGAGAAAAGCCCTGCTCCTTCACAACGAGCTCTCCTTGTCGTCGTCTTCTTCAGACTCCAGGTAATACTCATCGTCCGTGGTGGAGTCTGAGCTGCTGTCTGAGGAGCTCTCGTCAAAGTCTGAGAGGCTGGCGACCATACCCCTGGTGGACAGCATCCCCATTCCTGAAAGACTGTCCCTGGACGTGCCAGGGGACAGAGGGGACGACCGACTGGGAGGTTTGGACGTCAGCAAGACTGCTGGGGATGCTGAAGAGGAGGGTGGAGTCAGGGCAGCCTCTGAATAAAACTGGAAGAGATCCGTGTTCCGGGACCTTGGACCGGACAGGCGGTCTTGTGGTGAAGTTGTGGGGCTCTGCCTCTTAGGCAGGCCGTCCTCTGAAGCCAAACAGGACAGGGATTTGAGCGATCGAGGGAGGGATTTCGACCTCATTTCACCTGGCCTAGAGGACAGTCGGTAGTTGCTTGTGCCTCCCTGATCGCCCATGCTCTGGCATTTATACTTTGACGTCTCTGCTGGATCAGAGAGGTCGTCCACACTCAGGACCCGCAGCCCCTTTGAGATGCGCTCCGAGCCGTGGCGCCGACTGGACACCACCGAGCTCACAGAGATAGAGCGTCCGGCGTCGATGCCGTACTTCAGGTCTGCACAGGAAGAGTAGGACGCAAGACGCTCCTTCTCTTGAACCGGACCTCCAGTGGACAGACTCGTGGACATCTTCCGCTTCGCGGTACCGAAAGGACTGACCGACCTTCCCGTCTCAGCGGGGGGCGTCTGCTCTTTGGGACTGTAGAAGACACTATCGTCCATCTCGGTGGCTGTAAGATAAGGAGAGATTGGCGATGACGAGAACCGAGCGAAGGGAGAGCGAGGCCTGTTATTGGAACTAGCACACAACGGTGTGGAGGCAGGGTCCCCAGGTGACTCTTTGCAGGGAGCGGGATCCCGACGTTGAGTCTCAAAAGGCAGGCTAACTTGTCTGGTGTTTGACCTTTCCTCCTTGGCTTCCCTTTCTGTAAATGGGTGATTTGAGAGCAAACACTTGGTCTGAGCATTTACCTCAGGTGTTATGTCGGAGGAACGATCACCGCTTCTATTACACAGCCCTTGTGGTGGTACGAGAGTATATCTATTTTGTTTCCATCTGTCCTTTTCCGTCTCTCTTCTCTCTAACTCAGCATTTGTGTCCCCTAGTATGTCCATCTCTTTATCCCCTTGTACTGCATCATTACTTTTCACTGTGATGTCACTGTTGTTGCCGACACATGATCCACTAATAGAGGGTGTCTTAGAGCTTTGGTTGCATTTTGGTGAATGTGTGAGATCATCAGAAAGCATGCTGTCGAATTGTCGTCTTAATTTGCTGACGACTTGGTCCATTTGGGAAATTCCCTTGGAAGCAAGTTCCAGTGTTGCTTTGTCTGGTACAAAAAGTGTTTCCTGATTAGCAGGTAAAACAGCCCCTGGTCTACTGGTGCTTTCATTCCTCCAGGAAGGACCTTTGCTGTTTGTGCTACTTTCGTCGGTCGCTGTAAATAGAGGCGACTGAGTGTCCTTTGTGCTGCTTGTATTGGCGTTCTTATTTAATATACAGTATTGATTATCCCCAGCCTCACTGGTTTTGGTGCTCAGCTGAACGCTCGGCTTTATCCCCATGGAGAACCTTGTTTTGGACGTACACTGAATCAGAGATCTGGTTTTGCCCGGCGAGTCTGTCGAATTACCTTTAGAAAGGCTGTAAACCAGTGTTTCAACCACATTCAAACACGCAGAGGAGCGGGGGAGTGTTTTATCCTGTAGTGTAGTCTGTAGCGGGAGACGCTCTGAGCCCATGACCACTTTGTTGTCCTCTTGTAACACGCTGGTGTTTTTGTAACTCTGCTTCCTGCTTTTGTTTTCAGCTTCTTTTAATCTGAAACCTTCATATTTCAAGCCCTCTGGCAAGACAGATCGGTTTGGGAAAGGAAGGGGTATGATTTGGGTGGGGGGGATAGTGTCTGGAGAACACTGGGACTTGGGAGAGCTTCTGTTTGTGACTGGGTCGGAGGATAAGGAACTTGGTCTAGAAATAGAAGATGGTGAGCAAGTCGGTGGCTGAAAGCCAGGAGGAGATGTGGGTAAAGGGTTCTGGGCATCCCCCTGTGGAGAACGTGCAGACTTGAGAGTGGAGTAAGGGGGAGAGCTAAAATGTTGTTGATAGCTGAAGTCTGGAGGAAGAGAGAGCGGTGCGTAAGACTGGCACTGGGTAGCCCTGTCTGGTGATCTCTTATTTGGACTAGGTGATGTGCACAACCCTCCAGTGTGTTCCGAGGTCCACTCCATGGGGCTGACAGGGCTAGCAGGCGTGTATTTACTGCTCTCTTCACTCTGCCTCTGCCACTGTGCATTTCCACTTGTGGGCTCGGGACTTGGCAAACAGACAGGTGAGGATTTTGGGAATTCAGTCGGACTACCTTTCCTGAGGAAAGAAAAGGTAGAGGGACTTTCTAAGCTACGAGGAGATCTGGTGAGAGGCGAAGGGCTGGTCTTTAGCGGTGGGCTTGGGGTAGGTGGCAACGACGCCTGGCCCATGTCATCGTCAGACCTCTGCTGATCCACTGAGTCCTGCCACGTTACCCTTCTCCGACCCTTGGGGGATTGCTTCTTGGAAGAAGAACTGTCCTGGCTTTTAAAGAATGTTCTCTCTTTTTTAGATAAGGAGGATTTGGGGGAGGGGGAGCTTGAAGGGGTGGGAGTCACCGGGGGTGTTAGGAGAAACGAGGTGCTAATCAGAGGGGTTGGAGATGTGGCGGTTGGGACTGTCCCAGGGACAGTGAGGTGCACAGAGGAGGAGGTGGGTGGGACAGGAGTGGTGGAGAGGTAGGTGGGAGAGGTGGGAACCGTGAGGAGAGGTTTGCAGTTTGTTTTAGAGGAGACTGTCGTCTGGTATATAAATAAGGCCTTAGGATGCACATGCTTGGTTATGGTGGGGTAGGTCCTCTCAAAAACAAGAGGTGTAGGTCTTTTATAGGTGCAATGGGGGAATGCAGCAGACTGGATGCTAGCGTCTTGACTGGAGGGAGGTTTTTGTGCAAAAGTGTTGTTGGCATCAAGAGGATAGGATTGTTTTTTAAATGTGTGGATGGATTGTACATTTTCATTTAGAATCTTAGGGGAATTGTTTTCTGAGACTGTACAATCCATATTAGTAGGGCTACTGACTGGTGACGGGGTAAGTAGTGCTGTCTGGGAGTTGGCAGTTAGATGGCTTTTACCCAATGAGTAAACGTTTTGGTTAATGATGTTGGCTGAGGCTTGGTTTGCATTTAACTTGTTCACCTCAATTAGTGAACTATGCTGCTGCTGTGATTGTTTTTCATTTAAATTGAAGCCCTTAGAATGTGTGGAGAACGTGTCAGACTGCGGGCCAGATCTATCCTCGGCATTGCCTTGTCTGAGAGTGTCTGGTCCTCGTGGTCTATTAAAAACAAGGGCATGTGTACCTAAACTAGTGGCCTCAGCTTTGTTATGTTCTGCATGTCTGTTTAAGCTCCTGTTGTCATTTGGCCTCAAGTAGGCCAAGTCACTGTCTCTATTACAGGGTGTAACTAAGGGCGTGTTTGTCTCATGCCTGTTATTGTTGATTATGCTGGCAGTGTCTCTGAAACCAGGCTGCAAACCACCTTCCTGAGTCACTTGCCTCCACCAGGTTCCTGACCTCAGTGTAGTGCCTCTTGGGAGATCCTGACCCTTCAGTATAGTGTATTGTTCATACTGGGAAAGCCTGGTTGGATCTGTGTTATTGTCTAAAGTACTTAATTGTTTTTGTCTGCCCGGTTGATTAGTGGAAATTAGTTTCTGCGGAGGAGAAAGAGTCTGATTTGTCACACTGTTTGTCTGGGAAATGTTTGTATTACTTTTATCGGGCCCGTGAGGAATGGGTGATGAATAGGGGCGGGGCATCCATCGTTGTGATGAGTTGTTACTGGGTGGGGTAAAGGAAGGGTTGAGATTGGACGGGACTGCAGCTCGGTCCCTGTTCGAACCGGTCAGAGATCGGCTTCCTGTTTCTGACATGGATGGGCTCTTCCAAGTCGAACCGATTTTCCTTAAAGAAAGAAGGATGCTGCTGGTTGAGGGTTTGGAGCTTGGCTGAGCAAGTGGTCCTTGATGACCCCCTGGAGAAATCCTTTCATTTGTGCGTAGATCCAATGAGAGGGAAGGTACTGGAGATGGTGGTGTCTCCTTTGGGTTGGTACGATGGTACCCCACTATGTCTCTGTTGTCAAGAGAACGTGAATCCATGTCGAAAGAAACCGTACGGGGCGTGAGCCTCTTTGTTGTGAAGTTAAGGTTTAGACTTGAGGGCCCACTCAAAGAGGACCAACCATCAGCCCTCCTCCTGAGGCCAACCAAAGGGTCTTCAACCTGAGGTCCATCTCTCAAATCCCTCTCACCACGGAACCGCCTGTGGGGTTCCAAAAACCGATCGTGGACACTTTGAGCTCCAGTGTTTGGGCCATGTGCAACATTTTGCGCTTCAAAGTCGTCTGAGGATATACCTTTCTTAGTCCGCTGGTTCCGCCTGCTCCAATGTGGGGCAAGAACTGACACCATGGCTGAAGACAGCATTGCTTTGTTGGGCTTAGTGCACCCGATGAGTTGGTTTGGAGACTCAAGCTCTGTCCAGTTTGACTTTCTGTCTCCGGCCGAGTCCACTGATGTACTGTTCAGTTTGGATACAGGTGGAAGGGTTTGTAAACTCCCACGGTCGTAATCATACTCTGGAATCTCACAGAGAGAGGTGTGAGTGTTTTTTGAGGAAACATAATCCGGGACTGCTTCCCCTTCGTTGTTGATGAGGACTGATGTCTTCGCTGGTGGTGTCAGGGCTACAGACTCTTCTAATGAGGCTCCGGGGGATGCACTGCCATGGTCCTGATTAACGAACACAGAATGACAATTTGTCTTCAACATGAAAAATCACTGTAATAATTAACATTTCATCTGATATGATCCCAACTTGTTTACTGCACATCCGTAGTGGTGCATAGTGCATAGTAGTTGTGGGGGTAAAAAAAATTATTCTGTTCAGTATTGCGATATTTTGCGCACACAATAAAATCAATACAGTAGTGCAAAGTATTGCAATATTTAAAACAAGAAAACTTTTTTTTTTGTTTACTCTGATAGCATGTAGCATGTTGACAAACTCCCTTTTCAGAACAAAAATGGCAATATTCCCAAATTAATTTAACATTTTGGTTGATGACCTTTGCGGCCTCTAACATTACACATTTTAGTTTATTTTTCTCAATTTGAATGAACCTCTAAGTTAGTCTTATTTATAAGAGTATAAGAGATATTTTTAAGTTATATGCTGGGAGCTCAGCATTCATGTGAGAGGTTTCTTACTATGGTCCTGTGTCCTGAATGTTAAAAGTTTTGCACTACCCTCCTACGCTTTTGCACTTCAGTTAATGTGTAGAAGATAATGTTGTTCACAGAATTAAATGTGACATTTGAAGTGAGTTGATCAGTCTTATTTTCCTAATTTTTGGTAATGCCTTTGAAAAATATTGGAAACATGAATTGCAATATATCGCATAATCGAATCACAATACTTGCTGCATCGCAAAACCACAAAAATATTGAATCGTAGCCCAAATATCGCAATACTATCAAATCGTTACATTTTTGCCAATTCCCACCTCTAATGCATAGCATGTATAAAATAAAGGCTAATAGTTTTTACATGTCAACATGAAGTTGAGTCACTCAACACAGGTCATGCAGAGAGAAGACAAAACGCTTTGTGGGATTTCAAATATGCAACAATGGCATTTGTATAAGCCATGTTCCCATGGCTCGGTAACTACAATGATTTAGGCGTGGACAAACAGGTTATCATGAAAGAGCGAAGAAGACATTTCAAGGGAGGCACAGGTGCACACCCTGTACTCATTACATCACCAAACCGTTTGAGCAAACTGATTTTTAAAATTGATTAGAATTGTTTTTCCAGGTTGTTTACCAGGATGTATTATCTATAAAAAAAAACAATGACCATCTCTCCTTTACACTGGGACTGAAAATTAATTGTGAACAGTAGATTTTAATTGTATTTCATTTTCATTCTATAGTGAAATCGATCAACCACCCTAAAGCATTATTAGCTCTCATTATCTTTAATAGAGGTTGGGTTGTCAATGCTTACCTGTAAGCTCTTGCCATGCGGTTCATTTCTCAGAGCTTCAGGGAAACTAGTAGAGCAGGGAATAGAAAGAGAAAAAAAGATTGGTGGTTAATGACATGTGGGGAGATATCTATGTTGAAGAGAAGTCTTTGTTTGTGGTGCATGCAAATTCAACCGTTCTAAAAAAAGGTAAGGTTAGTTAGGTCAGGGTAGTTTGACCCAAATGTGTACCTTGAACACTGTCGAAGTGAATGAATACCGTAGAAGTGAATTAACAATAACTTAATTAACTGTTGTATCCACACAATGTAGAGACATGTAGATTAAGTATTAATATGTCTATATATATGCCTATATATGTATATGTATATGTATATATATATATATATATGTATATGTATGTATATATATATATATATATATATATATATATATATATCATATATATATGTGTATATATGTATGTATG
>OMLJ01001106.1:0-12282 GCA_900302595.1 Gadiculus argenteus | reverse complement strand
TAATAACTAGGCTCCTCTTCCAAAACTACAACTCCCGGCATGCCCCTCATTTATGCCTTCCTCTCTGACCCCGTGACTGAAAATAATCTGATCAGCTGATCTGGCAACCAAATAACGCCACATAGATCTGCCAGGGAGGGGGCCGACGAACAAAACAATGACAGTGCTCGGGAAGACACCAATGCAATAACCCATTTAAAACACTTCTCGGCCGTAACCGTGCATATTTATCCGCGTTCTGCCTCCAGATCTCAGGACATCCGCTAGTCTCCGGAGCTTTGACAGCGGCTGGTGTTGTTGTTGTTGTGGTTGTAAGTTCACCGAGGACCCGGTTACCAAACAAGGAGCCTCCGACTACTGCTGCACGACCACCGCTTGTTTATAGTCACTGGCTGGTGTATTTTTTCATTGGCCCTTTGCCTATTGATGCTTACTTTGGATTTATTTTCCGATACGATACATAATCTGGGGATCAACGAGCTAATGAAGGTCCACTTCCTAGCTAGCCGTGACTAGCTGCGTCTGTTTGCACAGTGTTATCTCAGTGGGGGGTTCATTGTCTTGTTGTTGTGCAGGTGTCTCAACTACGCTTTCGAAATCGGTCATTTTATTCTTTATTTTTTTTAAAGAAACGAATCGATGTTTTCCACGATGTTCTGTACACAGTTTGTGTTTACTACTTGAAATCTAGTGACGAAATCCTCGCCTGCTCCCAGCTGAGCAAACATTGTAGCTTGACGTTTGATTGTGTCCTTATCGTCCACTATATATGTGCACCTGCTCACCAAGTCTTTTTTTAAATTACACCTTTTTGCTGAAATATATGTAAACTGCCTTATGAGCAAATTGCACTGACCACATTGCTAGAGGTCAAATGGAGCATTGTTTCACAGTTTAATTTCTGCCACATACACATTATTTGTCCATGGGCCACTCTTGAGTTATATGCCAGTAATACAGTATTGGAGTGTTGTTTTTATTCTTGACTGCTAGTGGAATCTGTTGGGAGTCTTCCTACAAGCTATTCCAGTTAGCAGTTAGTACATTGTGTCCCGGTTAACCTCGTGAGAAATGATGAGTGGCCATGGCTCTTCTACAGAAAAGGGAGTCAATACTAGTCTAATATGTCAAGAAAGCTATGCCTGCGGTGGCTCTGATGAGGCTGCGTTTGAATGTAATGAGTGCCAAAAGTTGCAATGCATCCATTGTGAGGCAGGGCTCCATAGTCAAGAACATCTGAAGAGCCACGAGCGCGTGCCGATAGGCCCGGGACACGTCCCGTACTGTGACAGTTGCAGAGGGAGTAACGGGAGTTCTGAAAAGAAAAACAGATCTGTCATCCGCTGCCTCAACTGCAAAGTGAACTTGTGTCAAGACTGTCAGAAACGCACCCACAGCAGTGGTAACAAAAGGAAACACCCAGTTACAGCCTACCCTCCACCACCTAAACTTGCTTTGGACAACTTTGTGCAGACCCCTGCTCAACCTTCAGCTCAGACCCCCATTCAAACAGACAATGACAATAAAGCTCAGGCAGCAAGACTTCTGGAGAATGTGGCCAGTTTCCTTCTTGTGGATGAAAATGAGGAGATGCAGGTGAGTCATGCAAAATACCACACATATTTCATACAGAGTTAGGGGACAGATTAGCGGTTGTGAATGTGTGACCAACGTGCTCTCATATTCATTTCCAGATCAAGGATGAAGCTGCATTTGTGAAGAAACTGGGCTGTGAGCGGGACCGTCTGCTGAAAGTGGTGTCCATCTTTGGCAACACCGGGGAGGGAAAATCCCACACGCTGAACCACACGTTCTTCATGGGGAAGGAGGTGTTCAAGACCTCCCCCGCCCAGGAGTCCTGCACGGTGGGCGTGTGGGCGGCGTTCGACCCAGTGCGCAAGGTGGTGGTGATCGACACAGAGGGCCTGCTGGGGAACAGCTCCAAGCAGGGCCAAAGGACCCGTCTCCTGCTCAAGGTGCTCGCCATCTCAGACCTCATCGTGTACCGCACGCACGCCGACCGCCTCCACGACGACCTCTTCAAGTTCCTGGGCGACGCCTCCGACGCCTACCTGAAGCACTTCACCAAGGAGCTGAAGGCCTCCATCGCCCGCTGCGGCTTGGACGTCCCACTGTCCAGCATCGGGCCGGCGGTGGTCATCTTCCATGAGACCGTCCACACGAAGCTGCTCGGTTCAGGTATGGGAAAATGCAAATCATTGTAATGTAATACGAGGGATTAAACTGATTGGGGAAGATAATGTATGTACACTACATTATCACCTTGATTGTTTACTTCAAGTGGAGGTGGTGCACTAGTTGTCGTAAAGGGCTTTTACATCGCAACGTCACATTATAAAGGCCACCTCCGTTTTTCATGGGAGCATTTGAGTGTTATGTTTTTAGCCATTGTTTTTTGACCGCTGCTAGGTAATACGTCGTGAATTAGTTTTAAATTATTGGGAAAAATTTTTGTGTTCGAAACTGCCACAGCATTTCTCATGCGAGACGTGGCACAACACAGTTTTGATAATCCTCAGATTTTTATTTAGAATTTTACTGAACTACAACATTTTGGAGTATCTGCAATAAAAAATCCCATAATGTATTCTGATGTGAAAGCCCTATACTTAATCGTATGAGTCACAGTCTGTTATTAGTCTCTCACAATCAACAACACTTTTGTGGTGTAAATTGAGGCTTGCCCATAACAGATTATTTGAGCAAAGCCAGTGACAACAAAGCAATGCTTTGCTTGTGTGGTGTTTTGGTTTTACCTGGTCCACAGTATTGGTTGTAGCACTTACAAAGTTGTTGCAAAACAAGAAAAACATAATTTTAAGAATGGCTAGTAACTAACTGTAATACACAGCAAGCATTGCTGCTAGTAAATAAAAGTACAACTAGATGCTGGCTAACCTGCTGGCCTGCCTCCATTTGTAAATGTCCTCCCTGTCCGGTGAAGGTAAGACATCGGAGCCGGTCGACAGGCTGCTGTTGGAGCGCTTCAGGAAACTGGGTCGCTTCCCAGAAGCCTTCAGCTCCGTTCAGTACCGAGGTACCCAGACCCTCAGCCCCCCCACGGACTTCAGTGGCCTGAAGTCGAGCCTGGAGCAGCTCTTGGACAACAACGCCACCCGCTCCCCTCGCACCCCTGTGGTTATCTTCAAAGCCCTGCAGGTAAGGTCGTAAATAAATGTGTGTGTGTGTGTGTGTCTTTGCAGCTTCCGTGTTTGAAGGACAATTGTGTAGGCTTTTGAATGACACGGGTTACTCGGATAAACAGGTGAGACAAAGGGCAATGGTCTTGCCTAATTGGATCTAAAAGGATGAACTGCTACTCGTCTCGCTGTGGACAGCATCACAGTCTGTGCTGTTTACTTAGGTTGTGATATGGTTCAGTGTAATATCTGCTGGGTCTCTCTCCTCTGCTCCATCCAGGCCCTTAGCGAGCGCTTCTGTGGTGAGATCTCAGACGAGCTGGTGGCCCACGGCTGCTTCTTCCCCGATGAGTACTTCACCTGCTCCTCTCTCTGCCTCGGTTGCGGGTCAGTCCCCCTTTTGTTTCATCCATCGCCATCATCTGCTGTGTGCCCAACAGGCTGTTTTGAGCTGGATGTTTGATGCATTCCGTTGTGTTCACAGGTGTGGCTGCAAGAACAGTATGAACCACCTGGGGGAGGGCGTGTGCCACGAAGCCAAGCATCGCTGCCGCTACTCGCCCCAGCACGACAACCGCATCTACACATGCAAGGTACGTACTAACCGTAAAGGAGGGATCCAGCTCGCTAGCTAGCTAGCTAGTGAGGCTAACAATGACGTCACACTAACCCCCTGGGCCTTCCGTCCGCTCCAGGCTTGTTATGAAAGGGGACAAGAAGTGATGGTGGTTCCCAAGACCTCTGCGTCCTGTGACTCTCCGTGGTTGGGTCTGGCCAAATACGCCTGGTCTGGGTGAGTAGATGGAGGAAGTGGACCCACACATGATGGTCATCGGTCCAGGGTAGTAAGACGAGGGGTTAGCGTTGTGTTACCTACACGTGCCATTCTTATCAGCGCTGGTTCCACTTTTATCCCACCTCTGACACAGAAGGCCTGTACTTAATAAACGTAATTGATAAATCAGTAAGTAATTCGTAATAATGAAATGGACATTATTTTACATTTTCATGTATATTCGAGTATAAATCAATTTAGATGTGTGTACATATTTGGATGTTCAGATATCGGTACATGTATATATATATTGCTCAACTATATACAAGCTTCCAAAAACGGTGCACTAGGAGTGTAGGAGTAACTATTCTATTCTGTAGATTGTGAACATGGTGTGATTTCTTCGGCCGTGCAGGTATGTGATTGAATGCCCCACCTGTGGAGTCATCTATCGTAGCCGCCAGTACTGGTATGGAAACCAGGACCCTGTGGACACCGTCGTCCGTACCGAGATTCAGCACATATGGCCCGGGGTAAGACCCGGGACACGGGAGCCTACTCAATCAATTTAATAGACCCCTGGTCTCGACGTCATCCATAATTGAGTGGTTCAAGGGCCGTAAAAAAACAACCCGGCGGTCTCCGTTTCCCCCTCAGTCGGACGGCTTCCTGAAGGACAACAGCAACGCAGCGCAGCGCCTTCTGGACGGGGTCAACCTGGTGGCTCAGTCGGTGTCGGAGCTCAGCGTGAAGCCCGCCAAGGCCGTCACCTCCTGGCTGACGGATCAGATCGCCCCGGCCTACTGGAAACCCAACTCCCTCATCCTGGTGAGTGACAATCCCCCCCACCTCCCCGACGCACTCACCCCCTCTCACCTCCACCGCAGCAGCTGACAGTGCAGACTAGTGCCCCTGCAGGCATGTTTACCAGCCTGTCACACACCGCTTCCACCCTTTTATTACACAACTGGGGTTTGCTCAGGCAGGCCCGGCCGTGGACTGCCTGTCCTTGTCCTTGGTGACCACAGTTTCCCCTTACTGTTGTTGTTGTTTGGGTCTGATTCCCCCTGCAGACGTGCCACAAGTGTCAGGCAGTCTTCCAGGACAATGACAACAAGCATCACTGCCGTGCCTGCGGGGAGGGCTTCTGCGATGGCTGCTCTTCCAAAGCCGCGCCCATCCCAGAGAGGGGCTGGGGCCCCGCCCCGGTCCGGGTCTGCGACGTGTGCTTTGAACAGCGGGCGTCCCACGCAGGTATGTGAACTAAGCCCACCTCCCCACTGCAGATGCAAGCAGCCCGCTCACCTCTAGGCTTCCTGCTGGATGTTTGTGTCCATCCCCTCTCAACTTGTTGTTATGTCTGTGCAGACTTGCTGGAGGAGGAGGAGGAGGGCGGAACGCTGGCTAGGAAGGTGGGGGAGGTGGTTACTAACACTCTGGGGGCGGTGGCCACCGCCATCGACATCCCTCTTGGTGAGTGGATCGCAGAAGAACAACAACACACAGCCTGGAATGGTTACGCAATTGGAATTTGTAACACAGATAGGATAAATGGAATGGAGAAACTCTGCCCTCCAGTGGTGGTTAGTGGTATAGGGTCAACTCCAGCAGGACACTGTAGGTTGAACACAGCTACTGCTCATTTATAAAGTACTCGTGGATGCTCAGCCGAAAACAGTCTGTTTTGGTTGCCAAGCCCTCCTCCCACTACCAGATTGTAATGTAATGGCTATTTATTCTCTGCAGTACAATACACACTGTCGCAGTAAGGCATGGTATTCAATCAAATTTACATTTGATGTATTATTGATGTATTTCTTTTTTATAGTGCTTGATTGTGTTGGGTTATTTACTAAATTAGGCTTTATTCAAGGTAACAAAGTAATGGAAAATTACAACTTTGGTTTGGAGGATTTGTAACAGCTCTGTAATGTGCATGTTTTGGTGGGGAAGGAGACATATTTGCAAGACATTTGTCCTCATCGGCAGCATTATCTTCAAAAACATGCAGAGTTACGGCATTTGTGCTGAGGTTGCTTTTACCTATTTGTAATACATACCGAGGAACTTCACATATTGCCTGGTTTAAAAAAATCCTGTTAATTTCTAAAGGCGGTATACAAGAACCGCACAGGGACTAGTTATTTCAGGAGGAGAAACAGCGACGCGAGGCACTGTGACAGAGCACATCACGACCACTATGCAGATTTCTAACCTGGTTCCTCCGTGCCTGCATGGCCGCGGCCCGGCGCTCTCTCCCCAGGTCTGGTGAAGGACGCAGCGCGGCCCGCCTACTGGGTGCCTGACCAGGACATCCTGTGCTGCCACAGCTGTCAGCGCGAGTTCAGCGCCAAGCTGTCCAAGCACCACTGCCGCGCCTGCGGGCAGGGCGTGTGTGACGACTGCTCCCCGGAGCGCCGCCCCGTGCCCTCGCGAGGCTGGGACCACCCCGTGCGTGTGTGCATTCCCTGTGACCGGAAGCCTGGGGAGCTTTAACGGCAAGCGCATCGGGGAGAGAGGGGGGGAAGTGGGGGAGAGGGAAAGAGAACCCCAGCTCCTCCCGTCGGAATCCGTTTTTGGTTTTGGCTCTCTCTGCTGCCACAGTCGATGGTTCTCACCTGTTTCTGTGGCAAGGTAGCCTTTCTTCTGTCAAATGTAGGACATTTAACTTGTGTCGATAGGATTCAGGAGTTCCTGTGGCCTTGTACAACAGCAGGAACGAACATTACTTGACTTGAGTGGGGAAGCTGTAATTCCACTCTAATTATTGACTAGCTATTATTACATTTCTGACAAAAAAAACAACACTAGTTTTTAGTTTAAATACACCGATTGGTATATTTTTCTATGATAGGGGAAAATAGTATAATTTCAACACTATTGGTTGGAATACGTTGTGTGCTCTTATTATTGGAGATTGTTACCATAAGGGGGAATGACGGGTTACGGTGAGGGGTTGAGTGATTTATTTTTATCCGTACAAATGCAGGTTCATTGCATGCTCTATTGCAACCTTGTTAAGTGTTATTTGCACCCAACCTTTTATTTCAGCTAATAATAAGCTGTCACTTACGGTGGCCAACAGCCAGATGCCCAGTCGATCGAGCATCGTAAGTGTGCCACAAAAGGCTTTGAAATCGTAATCACTGCTGTGGTTAACTGGTTTGCCAAAAAAAATACAAAAAAAACCTCATTCAGGTTAAGTGTGACTGTGCTGGTGTAACATATACTTTTACCCTGCAGTCTTGGTTGTATGGAGACATGGATATTTGTTTTTAAGAGTATGTTTTAGATGAGGGATGTTTTTTTCTGTGTTGAAGATATATATATGTATAGAAAAAGAACACTGCTTTGGCGTGCATGCTGGTCTGCGAGATCCATCTGGTTTTCGTCATTCAGCAAATCGTCTTTTAAAACCAATAGCTATATAATGTTTGCCTCATTACACTTGGTCTGAGTTGCCTTTTAAGCATCTACAGTGAATTCCAAAAAACGTTAACACAAATCTCAAAAGAATAGATGCCCTACTCCTAGAACTAATGCAAGATAACTGAAGTCCAAAACAGTTGGTATTCACTTTAAAGTAAAAAATACTCACTTTTTGGTTTTGTCTACCTTTTGCCTTAATCATACCTTTCACTGTGTTACGTGTCAATCACATTGTTCCAGCTGTGTGTTACAAAACCAAGTATCTTGTACTGTTACGGTGTGTTTGCAATGTCTCAAATGTTCCCCGTCATATGCAAAGCATTTTGAAGTAGTGGTTGGGGAGGGGGTATATTTGTAGGCAGATAGCCATGCAGCTGATCCCTCAGGGCTCTTACACCTAAAACAGGGCTCTTCTCTTCTGTTAAAGATCCGACAACTTGGGCAAAACAAAACCCATCTAGAGGAAAACCCTGTTTTCAAGTTTTGCTCAACCATTGTCATCTTTCAGTGCTGAACCCCAATAGTGACTCAAATAGCACTGTAACAGTTAAGCCACTATTTTGGTATTTACTGTTAAAAAAAAACACAAAACAAGTCACACTGTGTATTTATGTCAACATCAGGATGAAAAAAAAAATGTGTCCTACAACAGTGAGCTAGATCTAAACGTTAGTCTATTGTTTCTCTATACCCATTTCATCTGCTTAAACGTCCACACAGTATATCATTGACGTGGTTTTTGCTGAACCTCAACACACGCTGCTGCTCAAGTAGACTCAGTGTTTTGGCCCTCTCTGTGGGCCTTTTTGTAATAAAATGTACAAGATTGTTTTATGTTCGACGTGTCGTGGCTGAAAAAAAACATTTTTATTGATTTCACCATAGTGTTTAATAGCCACGTTCTTCTGCCAGTACTCATCACAAGCATGGCTCCAGGTTTCTGGAGAACAGAACAGAACTTTGTAGCTTCTATTTTGTCCGTTACATTTTATGTTGAATTGTGTTAATTGATTTTTTTAAGCCAGTTTGTAAAATACAGGTTTTTTTGTATTTTGTTCATTACTTTAACTTACTTCATTTCTAATGCATTGTAATGTTATTAAGAAAGTTCTCTTTTCCATGTTCATGTTTGTTTTCACTCATATCTCGTAGAACCAGAAGCCCAAACCATTTATTTGAATGTACTTGGTGACTCAGAGCTTGAACAATCTACTTTGACGATAACTTATTAAATATGGAGATCATTACACTTGGATTTATTGAACATGCTTTTGCAAATACAGATTTATTGTAGAATTTCTATAGAAATTTGAAAGACTTTTGGGTCTGGGCAAGTGTCATCATTTGTCTGAAAATGCACATTTATTTAAAAGGATACGATATTGGTTATCAAATGTCTTCTCTTAAAGTAAATGACTCTTTTATAGTTTATAAAGTCTTGGTTCAAATACAACTTGTTTGCAAGATAAACTTTGACTTGTCTGACAAGATTTGGGTGTTCCTAAACGCCCCAAGGTAGGAATGACTTATACATATGAAGAGAGCAAACATTCTGCTAATGACATAATTGCAAATGATCAAATATTATATATTTTTAATTATAAGATAGGATACATTTTATAATTGTCATAAGTCCAGACATAGAATACGCACGCTTAATGTATGTCAAGATCCGTTATTAAATATGTGTAGTTTTGCACAATTCCCTCATCCCTCTCAAGCACAGGTTCAAAATAAACTAGTGACAATTATTTATATTATTGAGTATCAAAACATTATCTATTAAGATAATCTCAAACAGAATCGGTTGTGTCATATGTTTTTGTTGATTGGCTATGGTGTTTTCAATGTGATCTTTTTATTTACGCGAGATTCTTCGGTTGGGGTATGGGCAGTGCCTGAAGAGAGGGCTCTTTAAAAGTCATGGAATACAGTTGTGTACAATATAAATACAAGGGAAAACCCTTTAAAATAATTTTGACAGCTCACCCCATAGGCCACGCCCCGTTCACATATGCTGCGCATGCATTGGCCCATGATTTCAAACCGCGCTCTGATTGGCTGCTTTGTCGTAGGTTTCCCTCAGAACTGCAAGACGCTGATATTGCGTTACATTGTGGCAAAATGGCGGCTGTCATTCAGAATCCACTAAAAGCGTAAGTAATTTGGCACAATACATACATTCTGAAAAATACTTTGCTGCCAACTCATCGCTTAACAGCTGCTGTGCATGCATGTCAATACAAGCCGTGCGACGGGGACAGATTACACTGTCCTAATGCATTTTATGGATTTCTTGCATTGCAAAGTAGCCTCGTACAGTTATTTTATCTCACAGCATTTGTTATTTCATACCAAAAATATCCCTTAAAGCGGGGTGACAATCGTAACGCGTTCGGAAAGTGTTGGCTTCAGACGATTGTGTATCGGGGGAGAGAAAATGCCTCCTTGCTGGGGTATTTAGTCTGGAAAGTGTCGACAGCGTGCCTGGCGGTACAGAACATTTCAGCCGATCCTCTCCAGGCTCAGCCAGACATGGACAGTAAAACGTGTTATTCTGCGTTAAGAAGACCCGTGTGCAGTTGGTGTGAACAGTCAACATGTCAACTTTGGCTCAACTGAGCGCAGACGTGGTTAGGAGCAGCCGCTGGTGAAGTGAAGGGGGAGGCATTTTGGATTTACATGCGTTCTGTCCGTATCCAAAAAGTGATATTATGTTGGTCCTCGCAGAACCAAGCCCGGCTTATCATTGAAACGGGCTCCGATCATGTCAACTGTGTGCTATTCCTGCGGAAGCATTGCTCCACATATTTCCCCAATTGCCCTTTGTTCTTCTGTATTGTTTCTTCCATTCCATTGCAGACGTACCCGACCTATCCATGTAGACTCGACATGACTTCAGCCGATATCATTGTAGGCATAGATTGCATTAGATGCCATGGGATTCAGACCTATATGCACGCTGGAAATGGCCCACATATCATCACGTTTATCGTCAGCAGTGATCGTGTGGACTGGGAAGTGTTGGAGTAGGCAATCGGCTGTGCCTTTAAGTGGAGATTAGCTGGGTCCGGGATTCTGGGCCCATCTGTCAAGAGATGCTCCGACAGAGAGGAAGTGTGGGGAACAAGCGGTAGATCCATCTGCTCTCATAGGTACCCTGGCACCCCCGTGGACTTCAGCATTACCAGTGTATTAAAGCAAACGTTTCTCTACAAGTGTACATATGCCACTCAGCCCTACTGACAACATAAGAAGGCAGCAGTCAGATCTAGGGTAGCCATACTACAGAGACAACTTTATTCATAACATCTCTGCAAATAATATACAATGCCTGCATTTTGAGAATACTTCTACTCTAGTCTAGCCTGGAGGGAGCTAAGCCAAGAAACTCTGGGTCAAAGTTGCCTTGTTTTCACCATGTCCCCATGGTAGTTAAACCTAGGCTCTTTTCTCTGGCTGCTGCGTTGCTAGTTGAAGTACACAGGAAACAGAATTTCTCATGATACTGCTGGATTATGTCCCTTCATGTGTCTCAACGTGATGTGCAAGTGTGCCTCAAAGCTTCTGTTTTAAATCTTGACCGGATTTAGCATTCTGATGCGGAATGTCCCCTTGATATAAGCTGTGCTTAATGAAGTGTTTCAATCTGCTATAATTAGCTTCTGTCTTGGGTTTCTGACTTCATTTCACACATTTGTCAGATTATAATTAGTCACACTTGACACTAATTGGATGTTGCTCCTGTGGACCAGTGTGACCTTTTCTGTATGAAGACGATTCACTTTTGGGAAATGAGTCGCTGAAGAGGCTTTGGCTTGCGCCTTGTCGAAGGACCACATATGTAAGCCTGGTGTGTGTGCGAGTGGGAGTGTGTCCGCGTGAGAGAGGCGTCTCTAGAAATGCTTAATAATGTGCCGCATCTGAAGGTCCAAGGCAAAATACGTTCTCTTGATTTTTGCGCTCCGTAGTGAAGCACTGCCCTGTGTGCTGGCTACCTTCTGAGTGTTGTTGAGGAGACTTTGAGTGAGTCATTGCTGCTGTTTGTTGCCGCTGCTGCGCTGTGGAGGTGTACGGTCTCGTTTTCTTCCTGCCCTCTCCCTAGCTGTGTCATTCTGATTGGCGTAATGAGGGGGTTGTTGTCAGGATGCAGACACGATGTGGGCCCTCCTCTTCCTCCTCCTCCTCCACTGTTATGTGGTAGCTCTGGCTTCCTGTGAAGACGCTAAGCACCTGCGTGTGTAAAAGGAACCTCTGATCAAAGCGCAACAAGCTCGGCTGACGTCTGCCTCTGTGCCCGCTGCTCCCTGTGTTTTAGTGTGTTAATATTCAAGTTTAAGCCCTGTCACACTGGAGGTAGAAAGGTACACATGGTGGCATTGTGTCGCCCTGGTGCTCCAACAGTGGGAGGTGCTCAGCAGTCAAATCTCTCAGAAAAGTTTTTGTACACTGACTCGCATAGCGGTCACGTGACCCGGTGAGCCGTTGACATGAGCACACAGATAACAGAGGTCCCACCGGCAACAAGATTCTGGCTTTTGTCCCTCCACCCCCTACCCCACCACCAACACCACCACCACCATCAAACAGGGGGCTGAGGCACACTCCTTCGATGGCTTGAGTCCTGCGAGAATACATGCTAAACCAGAATGCTAGGAGCTTACCAGTATGACAGAGCTTCCAGTAGGCCCACCTAGATTCACTCTTGACTCTCCTGCCTCTCCCATAAAGTCGGGCACGAGGCGGCGTGTGCCGCTTGAGGCTTACAGGCAGACAGCGAGAGGGTTGGAGAAGTCAAAGACGGGGAGACGAGTGCGAGCGAGAGGGCGAGCGCCGCAGCTTTTTACCACCTTCTCTGTCAGACGTGTCAGGCTCCCTCACTTGTCAAGTGTCAAGATGGACCTCGCGCCGCGGCCG
>OMLJ01001088.1:0-12520 GCA_900302595.1 Gadiculus argenteus | reverse complement strand
AACTTAGGTTACATCGCATCCCGTGACTTAGTGAGATTCGTTCTGGTCGGGGTTGGAAACACAAGAAGAACGGTCAAACAGATCCAGCAGCATCAGGGACACCCTGTGATTGTCGTTCTTTAACCAGATACTAAAGTAGCGTCACAGCCGACAGCCGATTAGCAAGCAGGCTAACGTTGACTAGTTCTGGATAACTAGTACAGTTCAAGGGCCAGGTTAGGGGCTGGCTGTGGAAAACATCAAGGCAAGACTCTGGATATGCCACGCCGAACTATATATAGTGCGCAAACTGTTAATCTCAGAAGTAATGCTGTCGAGGCCCAAAACGATCACCGGTCTATCCTGCGGATTGGACGCACAAAGAGAGGGAGAAAACGGGATGGGCGACGGGTAAGAGGTCGGGGGACGTGTAATGACAACACCCTTCCCCGCCAACGAAAGAAACCGCTGACAACATAAACCCTCAGAACAGAGTAACCTGTAGTACATATCCCTCACATTATGTGCACTCAATTGGATTATAGTTTACCTTTTTCTTAGCCGCAGCGAGTTTAATTTGCCTGCTCTGGTCAGCCATCCTGTTCGACTGCTTGGCGAACCTAACCACGTCATCAACTTGGATTTGCTTGCAGTACTATTTCCGACCGCTAGTGGCGCGAATGCCATCACTTATCTCTGGCGTGGAGAGTCACTGTCACGTGTACCTTGTCCAGGTGGCTGGTTGCAAGTTATGACACTGCATCGTTTTCATATGAAGAGATGTGTGTGATGCATTGTATGTGTACAAGCCCAACCTTTATTTGCTCTCTGCTCGAACGAATCAAGAACCCACTCACGCACTGGCAAACATGAACTGAAAATACATTTAATTTATAGTCAATTACCCCATGTCCTGAACTGATGACTGTCCACATTTTTAGTTGGAGTTAAATCCAACAATGCAAGTAACCTGATGTGGATAGCTTAAATTGGGCCAGGTTTATATAAATAGGCCTGCTATGGTAATATGGCAGATATTGAGTAATATTATGCCATAGTGTATATATACACACAAAAGGTATAGCGGTAGTGCGCAGTGAGCTCAATAAGGAGACTTCATTTTATTGTTTCATATCTTATTAATAATACATAAGAGAACCTTCTCTCTACCATTTTGCCATTTGCTTCCATTGCATTTCAGATAAAAGAGGATGTTCTTTAGACAGGAAATGGATATGTCACAGCAGAAATACAGGACTGTGTATTTGAAAACAAGTTTATTTTGACTATTTATAGAATGGAAATGTATCTGCAGTAGTGTGATGAATATTAACAGGAACATGATTGACTAGATAGAAGACTAGAGTTAATTCACAATTATGGCTGGTTGAGGAACTGTCCTCCACCCTTTTACTGCTGGCCCAATGAACAGCCAGCTTACAGAAATGTGGGCCAATCAATCTCCTGTAGTACATGCAGTCCAATAGGAAACAGACAGAGCTTAACACAGTATATTCCAGTTGTTATTATGTTCACTCTCTCATATAATGTTATTTTATTATCTTGTATCATGTTCCAATCACCAAAAGGCATACTGTTTATGATGGACCTCTTATATAATAAAATATTTTTAAATTCCTTTTTCTTCTTTACTCATCTTCTTTTTGTTATTTCACAAATTAAAAGCAAACTAATTCAATTCCAAGTCATAAATAATGAAATAGTAAAGATATGTACCTAAAAAAAAAACATATGTTACATGTTTCATTAATTCTGTGATGCTAGTGATGCTATTCCCCAGATTTCAATTAATACATTGCTATTATGGGAATGTACAGTTGCTGATCTATCTGTTAATCTAGTTGTGAAATTTAATTATTCCCACAATGAAAAGCTACCTGTGCTAACCGACACCAGTTTTGAGAGCAATTCAAATATTTATCATGCTGGCCATAGAACCAACAATGAATCTAGTCGGCCTTGACCTATTTCAGCATTTTGAGATAGTATAGTAGTCTGTAGTTTTAAAGAAACACTTAATGTTGGAACCTGTACATTATAGCACAAAGTCCGATTTGTAAGGAGGCCTACTGGTTGTATATACAGAAATAAATTATTTTTGAAACACTAAGCTACAATGGGTTATGGTATATATATGGTATATATTCTTATTTTCTTTACATCGACCGTTCTGTACTCTTAATATAATATTTTAGGATGTCAAATAGATGAGTGGGTGGATTGTTTCATGTAAGTGACGCTTTTCACCTGATGACATGTCTTGTAATTGCGTGTCATGCACACATCTGTCTACTATGTTTGCGATGAGTCACTACTAAGCCATCCTAGGCCTGCTATGCTAAGAAAGTGAGACATAAACCATATGACAACGAGCCCTGCATGCTATTGAATACAGTGCTCCCTACTAAGACATAAAATATGTTTAACGAAATAATAATACAAGGCCGAAAAATTCCCCAGAAATACTCCAATGCATTGTAGAAGCTGTCTTCAAGTCAAGAGCGTAATGTACTTGACAGTCCGAGATAGCCTATCAGTAACGATACAGTAAGGCGTGACTAGTGACGTCGACTTGCCCACACTTGCGCAAATCAGCGGCGGCCAGCATGTCAGGCACAACCAATGGGAGCCTTCCAACGAGCAAGTGTTCGGCCAATCACAGCCCTCCACGATAGGAACGAAGTAACGGGTTATATACGGCGAGTCTCATTCATTCCTACACCATTTAACACATTCACAACTTGGAAATACATGAGATAAAGACACGCATCGCGACGCAACAAACGTCATTTCCATTACGCTCCGGATAGGATATTCATTATTAGTAGTGAAGGTATGTATTAAAACACATTTCATATGCCGTATACGCCATTTGATGCCGTAATTTCATAGTTGTGTTGTGCATGGCAAACGTGAGCCACTGGCTACTAGCTAGGGTCTAAGCTAATGATAAACTACTGCATGCTGTTGGATTGTATCCCGGCTCTCGGTGTGTCGTATTGGACATGTGTTTTCAGTATTTAACGTTGGACTGGTATTTTGTAACGATCCTCAACTGAGACCACACGTCGCTGGCTGATGCTAAACTGTTATAGCTAGCCGGCGAATGACATTTAGCATTAACGTTAGCTCGGTGTGATTCACTGCTAGTCCAGCTCGGAGGTACCAGAATCAGTCATCAACCCATTTATAAAGAAAAAAGGGCATGGTCGACGACTTGATTGCCAATGGCCTACAGCTATACACGTATCCTTAGATCATCATAATGCAATATTTCTAACATCTCTCGTGTCCCTTCTTCAGATTACAGAATAAAAAGAAAATGAAGCTGTTGTGCATAGCATTGCTGGTGGTCGGCACCGTGTTTGCCGATGACGACGACAAAAGGGAAAGCGTCGGAACCGTGGTCGGGATCGACCTGGGTACCACCTACTCTTGGTAAGCGGAAACGACTACTTCCCCCGAGGAAAAAAATCACCCGGAAGTAATCATGATTGACACAATTTTAACATCTCGCATTCCCTTTTCTTTTCTTTTTTTAGTGTTGGAGTTTTCAAGAACGGCCGTGTGGAAATCATCGCCAACGACCAGGGAAACCGCATCACTCCATCATATGTGGCTTTCACTGCCGAGGGAGAGCGTCTCATTGGTGATGCTGCCAAGAACCAGCTGACCTCCAACCCTGAAAACACTGTGTTCGATGCCAAGAGATTGATTGGCCGCGCCTGGGGCGACTCTTCGGTCCAGCAGGACGTCAAGTACCTCCCATTCAAAGTAGGTTGTTTTAAAATTATGATTATTGGTTGTGTGCCACACCTCACTTTCATTCAAATCTTGAATGTTAATTTTACACTGTATGTGACATGTCAGATGTTTTGAGGGCATAGTCACTAAGTGGCTGTATTTATTCTGTTCTTCAGGTTGTGGAGAAGAAGACCAAGCCCCATATCCAGGTGGACATTGGTGGCGGCACCATGAAGACTTTCGCTCCTGAGGAGATCTCTGCCATGGTTCTGACCAAAATGAAGGAGACTGCTGAGGCCTACCTGGGCAAGAAGGTGTGTGTGAACAAAACAAAAGTGTTTACATATCAATGTATAACTATTGACGGGGCTGCATATATATATATATATTCCTTGACTGCATTTCCTGTATCTGAAATTAACATTCTTTTTCACCACCTGCCTGCATAGGTCACTCATGCTGTGGTCACAGTCCCCGCCTACTTCAACGACGCCCAGCGCCAGGCCACTAAGGATGCTGGCATCATCGCCGGTCTTAATGTCATGAGGATCATCAATGAGCCGTAAGTTTCACAAATGAATCAAATAAAAATCGGCACGTAAATAAGTAATTATTTACTTGCCATCACATTACTCAATATGAAAGTAACATTCTATATCCGTCCTCTGCAGTACCGCTGCCGCCATTGCTTACGGCCTGGACAAGAAGGACGGCGAGAAGAACATCCTGGTGTTCGATCTCGGCGGCGGCACGTTCGATGTCTCCCTGCTGACCATCGACAATGGCGTCTTCGAGGTGGTGGCCACCAACGGCGACACCCACCTGGGAGGCGAGGACTTCGACCAGCGCGTCATGGAGTACTTCATCAAGCTGTACAAGAAGAAGACCGGAAAGGACGTGCGCAAGGACAACCGCGCCGTGCAGAAGCTGCGTCGTGAGGTGGAGAAGGCCAAGAGGACCCTGTCGGCGCAGCACCAGGCCCGCATTGAGATCGAGTCCTTCTTCGAGGGAGAGGACTTCTCCGAGACCCTGACCCGTGCCAAGTTTGAGGAGCTCAACATGGTAAGTGTGTCATTTAAGATGAGACAACTTCTTGTTGCCTACGCCCCCACCTTAAAACACCGGATGAGTGAGATGACGCTAATTCATGTGGTGTTTCTTTTTTCTTCCTAGGATCTGTTCCGGTCCACCATGAAGCCTGTGCAGAAGGTCATCGACGACTCCGACCTTAAGAAAACCGACATCGACGAGATCGTCCTGGTCGGAGGCTCCACCCGCATCCCCAAGATCCAGCAGCTGGTGAAGGAGTTCTTCAACGGCAAGGAGCCCTCCAGGGGTATCCACCCTGACGAGGCCGTGGCCTACGGAGCCGCCGTCCAGGCCGGAGTGCTGTCTGGAGAAGAGGACACCGGTAGGTACCCCAAACCGGACACGGTGTCCTCACATTCAGCCAAAACCTGACACAATACCACCAAACAGTTATATTTACCTAACTATATCTTTTTTTCTTCTTCAGGTGACCTGGTTCTGCTTGACGTGTGCCCCCTGACACTGGGAATCGAGACCGTTGGAGGTGTCATGACCAAGCTGATCCCCAGGAACACCGTAGTGCCCACCAAGAAGTCCCAGATCTTCTCCACCGCCTCAGACAACCAGCCCACCGTCACCATCAAGGTCTATGAAGGTGAGATGAGACGTTTCAACCCCCCAACGGCCCCCCCAAAATAATTATTACTCAAACATTGGACTCGCTTGGCTTATGTTTTTATTAAATTATCCAAATGGGTGAAAATATGTTGTCTCATTGCAAACACTCCTCCTCCTCCTCCTCTCAGGCGAGCGTCCCCTGACCAAAGACAACCACCTCCTCGGAACCTTCGACCTGACCGGCATCCCCCCGGCACCGCGTGGCGTGCCCCAGATCGAGGTGACCTTCGAGATCGACGTGAATGGCATCCTGCGCGTCACGGCGGAGGACAAGGGCACGGGCAACAAGAACAAGATCACCATCACCAACGACCAGAACCGCCTGACGCCGGAGGACATCGAGCGCATGGTGAACGACGCCGAGCGCTTCGCCGACGAGGACAAGAAGCTGAAGGAGCGCATTGACGCCCGCAATGAGCTGGAGAGCTACGCCTACTCCCTGAAGAACCAGGTGGGCGACAAGGAGAAGCTGGGCGGCAAGCTGTCGGACGAGGACAAGGAGACCATCGAGAAGGCCGTGGAGGAGAAGATCGAGTGGATGGAGTCCCACCAGGACTCGGACCTGGAGGAGTTCCAGGCCAAGAAGAAGGAGCTGGAGGAAATCGTGCAGCCCATCGTCAGCAAGCTGTACGGCAGTGCCGGTGGCCCGCCACCAGAGGGCGCCGAGCCTGAGCCTGACCAGGATGAGAAGGATGAGTTGTAGGGGGGGGATGGTGCGCGTTTCGTCTTGATGCTCTGTTCCGTCACCCCTTGCCTCTCTGTGTGGCGCCAAGATGTACATAATGGACAAATCGGACTCAAACGGTGTGAGAGGAATGTTGGATAAGGGGGTAGAGATTTAAAAAGCGACATGTTAAGGCTTTTTGAAAAGACATTTTGGAATCCATTGCATTGTGAGAGGGGTGGTTCCTTCGCCAAGGGCGGAGATTTTTGTCGGCCCGGATTCGAGGCTTGCTACTGCTGTTCTCAGGCAGTCCTGAAAGGGTTCTTTAGGAGGGGAGGGGCTTAGTTGGGGTGGGGTGGGTGTGACTCTGGGTCTAAGGCCTCAACACGTTCACAGGCATTGTTAACAAGTTATTTATTGAATCTGGTCATTGTAGAAACGCCTTTCTACTGGAAAGACATTGAAATAAATGTTTGATACAATGTTGATGCCTTTTCCTCATTGCTTCAGTTGACATCTATATGTTGGTGTTGAACTCTACCTCTTTAGGATTTCTGTGTGGGGATTTATTTTCCAATCTGCAAATTTAGTGACTTGTAACAACTGTGTAATTGTTGCGTGTAATAAACCGTGATTCCAGGTTGTGCAACCATTACAGTAACCGTATTGTAGAAATTAAACATTTTTTAATACAACACAAATTACAAGTTTTAGCATTATTTGGCAGAACACGCCAGCATCACGTTAACACGGTCACAACACAGTCGCTATGGATGACTCCAGTGGTGTCCATCCCTCCAAATATAAAGGCAAGGTGTTGGGTCTCCCTGCTGCCGTGGTCAGCCCCTTCAGTCGACGCGATCCATGGCACAATGCACATGGAGTGGTCCAATCGGTTTGGGGGCAGATCCCCTGTAAACTTCATCAGCACCCATCGCCTTTTGTCTGTAGAAAGAAACATTACATTGTGTTTTTCTAAAGCTTGATTAATAGTACATTTAGTATGATTTTGGGTTAGCGATGAAGATGAGAACACGCAACGATTGATTTTATTTGACTTTTTATATGAAATGGCACTGTCATACATTAAAATACATAGTCAGGGATGACACAAAGCCAAAAGGCTTTCCATTGTCCCTATACGATAACTCATTATTGGAGCGTCTACAAAAGATGGCCCAGTTTCTAAAACCACTTGAGAGATGGTAATAATTGGAAGGTTTATTTTTGTACATTTTGTGACAGGATATTCCCTTGTCCCAAAATGGACTGTTTTTAAGAACCACACTTTACCAGTATTAAACTTGTACATGGAGTTACTGGCTCCCTCTGGAGTCATCCCTCCAAAGATATAAATGGTATTTCCCAGGGCCACGGCCGAGTGGGCAGCCACTCCAGCTGGGATATCCCCTTTGGTTTGTACCTTTTCCCAAGTCATGTTACCTGTAAACAACACACAAGTTAGCCTAGTAACTTAATTAGCAGGCACAGGTATTCAATCAAAGCAACATAAGGCAAACTCATGGACACATACCATCGAGGAGCAGGTAGTGGTAAGGGCATCTTGCTCAAGGCTAGGCACAGGTAGAACCATTCAGACCATGGGAATCTAACCCAGTACCTTTCGGCTGGGAGTCGACCACCCTAGTCAGTGAAAACGAGAATTTTTTAGTTTCAAGAGGACGGTATGAGTCTTACTTGTGTCTAGTGAGAACATGTCACTGTAGAATTTGTCTCCAGCCATTCCTCCATGGATGTACAACCTGGAACCCACTGCTATGATGACCTGCCCATGCCTGGCGGATGGGGGTTTACCGCCAGCTTCAGGCTGGGACCAGGAAGAAGACACTGAAAATACAGACAGACACATATCAATAAAGAGTGAGCTACAATCTCTTATTTCTTAGCAGAGCATAAACGCCTAGTTCTTTGCCTTACGATACATGAATATATTATAATATAATGAAAAATTTACACTTTTACTGCCATTATCCCCTTTATTGCGGTTTGTGTGTAGGGGGGATTTTAAAGGGGGAACACATTCTTTTTGTTTTTCTGTATGATGTAATACCATGTATTTTCATATTTTGTAACCCATTTGTAACCCATTTGTACATCCCCAGAAAAACCTGATCAACCAGCGAAACAGCCTAACAGACAAATAGGATGTTTTGGCCTGGAAACTAGGGATCGACTGTTTTTTTAGGGGCGATACCGATTTCTTTTCATCAGTCTTTGCCGATGGCCGATAGCGATTTCCTTGAGCCGATATTTGGAAAAATTACACTAGGATGATAAGGATAATTCATTTTTTGTAATCGTCCTATACGATACACGTAAAAAACGCAAATATCGGCTGATAAAATCGGCCGGCCTATATATCGGTTGATCACTACTGGAAACATCAATGTATGTCGTAAGACTTGAAATGGAAGGGGGTCTCAGTGAATATCGGTCTGTAAGGTTGCACGGCTGGTTCGTCAGGTTGGTAAAAAAAAGTGGAGCAACACCGTTCTCTTTTGACCTACAGTACGACTTCTACAGGGGATCACAAACTATTAGTACATTACATTACATTTATTTAGCTGCCGTCTTTATCCAAAGCGGCTTACAATAAGTGCATTCAACCATGAAGATACAACCCAGAAACGGCAAGGCTCATGCTCAAACATCAAATTAATAATACCTCCCCCAAAAAATAGCAACATGGGCTACCTTAGCAGCACCATTGCTGGCGTCTTTATCGTTGAACTCAAACACCAACCTGTATCAAACACGTGGAGTTTGGGGTCAGAGACCGCGGCGGCTCCCGCTTCCCCGCCGGAGAAGACGTACAGTTTGTCCCCAATCATGGCGGAGCTGGTGTGATATGTCCTGGGGCTCGGTGCCTCGCCTTTCACCGACATGGTCCTCCAGTGTTCACCGTCGCCTGTAGTACAGCAAAGAGAATCAGCCGGCAGCACACTTTTACACATCCCAAGGTGTTTGACTCCAATCTCCAGTTACTTTCACTCTACAGGCAACACAAAAAACACTATTTAACTACAAGAATAACAATACAAAACAGTTCAGAGGAGAAAAGTACTTTTTTTATACACAGATCGATACACAATAAATAACAATTAATATTTACTACATATATTTGTACTGCTGCAGAATCTGAGCAATTAACATAGATTTACATAGATTTAACTGTAGCCTTGAGGTTAGCGTAATACACAGCATAATATGTTTCAGATTACATATAAACAATTTGTTTTTTGATATATCTGAAACAATTAATTCACCCCTTCACCTGTTAGTTGGAGGCTCTGGATGCAGTTGCGGTTGCCGTCGAGGTGTGCCCCTCCAAACACCCACACACTCTGCGGGGGGGTCTCTGGGATGAAGGTACAGTGCTCATACCTGGCCTCCAGACCCTCCCAGTCAGGAACGTCCCATTCATGTTGGTCTGTTGATCAGCATCAGACATGAGGGAGGGAGGGAGGGTTGTCTGCTCTCTCAAGTTAACAGGTGACTATGATGATCATAGGGATATTATAAAACTAACTGGACTATGGGATACAATACAATGTCACCTACAAGTCCAAATATGAAACCTACTTTTCATGTTTCTAATGAAGGATATGCTGTTGATAATATATTATAATATTTAATAATGCCTTAATTGCGACTATTATTATACATCCTTTTCTATCTGATTTATTGCATTTACATGGGGGAAAGGAAAAATAAACATGTTGCAATAAAAGCACATAGAGATGGCTTGAGTATTTAATGTTCAAAACGTTATAGAAACACGTAGTTGTTAGTTAATTACCTAGATTTATGACATGCGATTCTGAGAAGCTTCCATTCGGGTTGGCTCCTCCGACGATGAGGATTTTCCCTTTGGAGCAATCCTCAGAGGCAGGTAGGTAGGTGCAGGTGTGTCCAACAGTGACACCTGGACCACCACCTGTGGGTACCAGAGAATACCTGCGGAGAGCAACACCACAGGTAGCAGTTTCAGCAAAAGCGAGCCTAGGTTGTTACAATGAAACACCAGAAATGTCTGATGGCAGTGAATCACTTTACCACAATCCTTCTTTTGGCTTGTCCACAGGCTCAAGGATTGGGATACATTCCATAGCTGTGGGGAAAGACTGGGATGTTTAATTTGGTATTACATGGGCGTGTATTTGAACAAACAAACAAACACATTGATATGACACACAATGATCTGACAAAATCCTGAGTGAGGAGGAAATGAAACGTGAGCTGCTTCAGTTCTCAAGCTATATTGTATTCAAACACATTCCTGTGTTCTCAGCCACGCCAACCAGGATGGTTTACTTCTCATATGGTATGCTGTCAATAGTGCAAAAGCTCAATTGAATGAAGGTTTACAGTACAATTGATATGTATTTTAGGATTGAGGATTTCCTCTTTTATACTAGAAACATGACACTCTGGTCTACGAAGTAGGCTATTCAGATCACACCATCTGAAACCATTATGCTGTGTCAAAAAAAATACAGCGGTGTCCTCCACCTTATTCAGCTTAAGTCGCTGTTCTTTGGGATAACAGTAGTCGTCTGCCAGAATAAAGACCTCGGGACCAGCTCAAGCCTCTCTACAGTGACGGCCTGTCAGTCACCGCTGCTCTTCGTCAGCCACGAGTTCGCTTCCGTTTACGTCTCTCCATGGTTTCCGCACATGCGCACATTCAGGGTCCTACAGCGACGTCACCGACTTGTCGTTCGGGTCGTGATGATCAAAACGAGTGGTGCGACCCCAGGAGGCGCTGTTTCACATTTTCTGCAACATGCATGAAGCTCGAGTTTGAAGTAGACGGGCATGAAGTCGAAAAAACGGTGTGCATTATAACAAAAACATCAATAAATCATAAGATCTCCCCCTACACCCTCACCTTGTTAATAAATGTGCTTAATAAATAGATTGGATTTGCATTAGCATTTACAGACCCATGGATAGGGTGTTAAGTGCGGTCCATCACTGTTGCTTCTTTCCCCATAAAAAGCTAGTCAGTGCTTAATTAAGTTGATTTACCTTTGAGCATTTCTTATTATAAGCTACTGTGTAAAATGCTGTTTGGAATTAACGTTTGTATTAAGAAAAGAAAGACCCGCCCCCTGGGGTCACACTTTTTGGTGGGTGGCAGAATTTGGTGTAACACCGGTTCTAGGTTCAGACCTTTGGGTGGGCTTAATCCCCGCGGGTCCCCTCTCCTGGAACCATCACCTTATCGTGGTGGAGAGGTTTGCGTGTCCCTGTGAACCTGGGGGCTGTATTGTCTGGAGCCTTGTGCTCCTGGTAGGGTCTCCCATGGCAGAGTGGCCTCAGGTGAGGGGCCAGATTAAGAATGGTTCACAAGACCCTGATGAATATCGAAATAAGAGGAGATGTGACCCGGCCCGGAGGAAGCCCGGGGCCCCCGTCTGGAGCCAGGCACAGACGGAGGGAATGGGTAAACCCGGACACGAAGTCCAAGGCGACGGGAGACCAAGGGCAAGATCGCACAGGGAGGGGACGTAGGAGACCAGCCGGTGCCTGATGTGAAGCCTTGGATTTGGAGCAGGTGGCGCAGCCAGCGACAAACTCACTTTATATTCACTTTATATAGTGAATATATAGTAATTTATAATGATATAGCTATTCATCCCACTAAAAAGCAACTTGGCAATGCTTCCAGGTGAAGATAATTAGGCAGTTAAACATAGAATAATGAAACCTCTGAGATCGTTTATCGTACCGTTCCGCACGGAAAGTTAGAAACTCAGATTTGTTTAGAAAGCGATAGAAAATGTCAAGAGGGTATTGATTAAATATCTCTTTAATTTTTGTAGCCGTCCGTTGACGTTATCAAACCAGAGCGTGAGAACCAAGCTCAGCGCGCGGTGCGGGGGGAGCTGCCGCGCCTCGGGCTCCTTGTGGTGGCGCTCCAACAAACAATACACCAATACAGACGTACAGCAAGGCCCCCACCACGGCCCCCACCATGGGGCCCACCATCGGGACCCACCACCAGTCCCCGCCAGCGCTGGGGAATGGAGCACACACACACACACACACACACACACACACACACACACACACACACACACACACACACACACACACACACACACACACACACACACACACACACACACACACACACCCAGTCAGCAGACACACACACACCCCCACACACACACACACACACACACACACACACACACACACACGCACACACACTCACACACACACACACACACACACACACACACACACACACACACACACACACACACACACACTCGCACACACACGCACACACACACGCACACACACACACGCACAAACACACACACAGACACACGCAGGCACACACACACACACACACAGGCACACACACACACA
>OMLJ01001087.1:13161-28720 GCA_900302595.1 Gadiculus argenteus | reverse complement strand
GTGTGGGACTTAATAAGCCCCAAAGGGGGGATATGTAGTGGAATTTAACGGTCACATAATCAACAGTTGAATACTATCCGATCACACCCGGGCAGACGAGGCTGGCCGGCATTCTCAAGGACAATGGCTCGTGCTTCCCAGTTACAGGGGAACCTCTGCTTCATTAACACATAAATAAGCAGGATATCTGACTGTGTGAGTCAGACATTCTGAAGTAACCTCAAAATAAGAACATATCCTACAGGCTTTGAATTAAGGGTTAAACCTATCATAACTGTATATGCCACAGATGAATAAAGTGGCATTGCTATTTAATACAATACTATTTGAATCACTGTTTGTTCCACAGGGCTCATCTTTTAAATCCATGTGGTAAGTCATGGTGGTTTGGGATATAAAACAATGCAATACAATTGAGACTCACATACAACAATGTATAATCTGTAACTTTATGTAACTTCAATGTTTAATCACATGTAACAATGTATAATCTGTAACTTTATGTAACTTCAATGTTTAATGTTTTTATGTATCTTTTTAATACCTTTTACGTATCTTGTACGGCAATGTATTGTGGGAAAGACGACAATACGGAAGTGTAATGTAATTGGTTTAGAGATATTAGGGGCGGGGCTTACAGCGTAGTATACCTGTGAACGCTGTGAGCTCTCGCCAGAACTTTTGCAAACCTTCTCGGGCTAAGTTGTCTTGCGGCAATAAAGCCCTGATCATTTTAACTCAACCCATCTCGACCTCCAGTTATTGATATTAAGTAAATGTAGCTTAATCTTCACTACACAGACTGAGTCGAGATTGGAAGGACTAGAGAGTTTTTAGTCTGATGGTTCGTTGTAGGATGGACGTCGGACTAGAGCGTCTCTGGTCTGCAGCAGCTGGCCTCTTGAGGAGGAACAGGCTGCTTTCCTCTAGATGGGAGGAATGCAGGTTGAACCATGAATGTTTAGGATGTATGATGATGATCATTTAGGTTTATGTTGGCACATATCACAGTACAGTTACAGTTGTGTTGTTGTTATTGTGATTGTTGTTATGTTAACTTGAATACATGACCTTAACCATTCAGAGACTATGTTTGACTCTTCATTCCACCATTAGCATCCACTATGGTTTTCATTAATAGTTAGTTCACTTGAGTAGAGAATTTCCGCCACAGTAGTGAACTGCATACATTAAGCTTCCATTTGAATGAGCCAATCCCAAGCGGCAAGGCCCCCTGTGAGTTTGTGCCACTCTCTCCCCTCCCTGCCTTACCTGTAGAAATCCTGGAGCGTGTCATGGCCCAGCAGGGCGAAGGGGAAGGACTCCAGGGTGTAGCGGTCGTCGGCCTGCCTCTGTCCCAGCCACTCGGCCACCAGGTAGTACAGGTGGGAGCTCACGAAGCCCTTCACACTACTGTAGCCCAGCGCTCTGGACACCCTGCACAGCACCTGCAGGGCAGAGGGCCCGCACATCACAGTCACATAGCCTTCATGGAGATACAAATACAGATGAGATGCACTGCAGCTAAAATTAAACGCACAAACAATTTCAATATGAGGAAGAAGGAGGAAAAACATTTACAACACATTGAAGAACCGAACAGAAGATAAGGCAAACATTTTTTGGGGGTAAAAAATGACGTGAAGTACTTTTTTTGAATTTCACTTAAATATATAGAAAATGTACAAAACAAACTTTCACAAAATTGCAAAAATAGATAATACCGGTAAATACATGCTGGAATATGAGTATTACATAGAAAAAACAGACTAATTTAAGTATACACTGCTTGACAGCAATCCCCACTTAAATACTTGTATCACTCAGTGTAAAGTGTCATTAGCACCACTCTGAGTCAGGTGCACCATTAACACTCAGTGGAGGCCCTCACCTTCTTGATGAGTTGATCCTCGATGTCGTTCTCCTTGTGTGACTGGAAGAGGGCGAACAGGGACTGCTTCTCACACACAGGGCTGCAGCACAGCACCACCGACACACACTTCAGCAGGGAGGCCTTGCGGTTGAAAGCCTCGTCGCGCAGCTCCTCCGAGTGCCCGCTTTGCTGTGAGCGTGTGACCAGGGAGACAAGCACACATGCACAGAGGCATAATGTGAACAACTACATTAAACCTGGGGTAGGCAATCTTATTTAGAAGCATTTTATTTTTGACAGCAATAAATAAAGAAATCCTATGACACAAATAGACTAAAATACAGTGTCTATGGCTGTCGCAGGACTATAATAAGCTCGTCCAATCATTTAATTTGGGCTTATTAGAGGCCCACCTCTCTTTCTACCTACCTGCCCATGCCCTCATGGTGCATGGGCAGACTGACCAAGACCAGACTGACCTTCTGCTAAAGCTAGTCCTGTGTTTTGGGGAAGTGGCTTTGGAGGGAGAATTGAAGGGAGGGGTGACATTTTTTCGGTTGTATACTTAAAAATCTAGCTTACTCTGACAGGCTTATAAGCTTACCCTAGCCTTATATAAATAAGACCGCATAATATTGAAGATGTACAACACACTAACACCCTGAATATCTCTTCTTACCGAGAACCTCATTCCCTCCTGAGCCTTGAGGTAGACCCTCTCAAAGGCCTCCTGCTGGTGATGCAGTGGCAACATCCTCCTCTCTGGCTGGCCAGCTTTCATCTCCACAAACAGCCTTGATACAGCACGGAAAGACAGTCACAATTACGAATATTAATACTAATGCAAACATCAGAGTTCAGTCTACAGTACAATTGAAAGGCGTCATGGATCCGATTTAATTCAGTGTCGTCCAATAAATATAAGATGCAGTTATCAGGCACACATCTGCTGTAACATTTGATAGGTACCCACCTCTCCACGGACATTGCAGCCAACATGCGGACGTGGTGGTGGGCGTCGGCCAGATGGGAGGGCAGCAGGACGGATACGGGAAGCTCCTCCTCCCTCAGGGCTAGGACCGCCCATTTACAACAAGGGTCAGCCTGACAATAAGGAGCACAAGTTGTGAAGGTCAAAGAAAGAAGAGGGAAACAACATATACAAACAATTGGAACATACTAGGAAAGGCTCTGCAAGCTATTACGGTGTATTATGACACTATGAATGACTTGCCTCCAGTAGAGCAACCAGGCATTTCACCAAAGCAGCCCGCACACCCGCTGTGCACTTCCCTGTCTGAGCCAGGATGCTAGGACACAGCAAAACAACAGCATATCAACAAACAAGAAATGAACACAAAGTGGCCCGTTTCCAAAGCAAATCTCTTAGTCTGACAAGAATACCGCCTCCCCAAATAATAGGTTACAACTCACACCGTTCCCTTCAGGCCTTCTTCCAAAACCACTTGCCCAAAACACATGACTAACTCTCTAGCTTTAGCAATAGGTCTGCCTGGCCTTGAAGAAGAATCAGGTTCTGCACAATGAGCACATGGGCAGAGTGTGCTCTGGTAGCCGAGCAGTTAGGTAGACAGACTTATTTAAATTGGGCAGAATGAAATGATGGGATGGGCTTATTACAGGTCTGTGACAGCCTCAGATATACAAAAAATCAATTATTGATTACTGGCGAGATGTCACGAGAATTTAAACAAATAGGACAAATAACACTCTGAATAATACTCTCAGGAAAATGAATACCGGTGGGTTAATGCAACACTGGATCTAAACATGTGTCTCACAACAATGTCTATGAACCGTGGGACTCACCAGAACCCAGACATCACTTGCAGCAGGACTCCCTGGACGTGGCGCATCTCGTTGGCCGGGTGCTGGGTCCGTCCCAGGCACTGGACGGCTGGTAACAGCCCCAGCAGCACCGTGGCACAGACCTCCTGGTCCTGACGGTACAGCGAACACAAGTCCCTGAGGACACAACAACACAGAGACACTGTTGAGATCCCACTCATGTGTCAGTGGCCATGTTCTCTCAGAAGGCTCACTCACTAGGCAAAGTTGCCCTGTACTGTACTCAATTACGATTGCTGCCCCCCCCCCCCCCCTCCCCGCCACTGTGCCTCTGGCCTGTGCTCACACTAGGCAATCTCAACTGGGCCTGAGTACGGCTGCCTCTCATCCAGCTCAGGTTAAGTATCCTCTCATTAGCGCGTGTCGGCTCATTAGCATCTGTACCGTGGCCCGAGCACACCTCTCCTGAAGTGTACTCAGGCCACGGAATGGAACTGTACTTGAGTACGGATGGCGTGCTCACACTAACCAAATGATCTAGACTTTAGGCGGCAAACGTACTCGGGCGCGGTACAGAAAGATGGCCTAGTGTGAGTGTTCCCAGAAGCAGAGCGAGAGCCAGGTAAGTTTGAACAAACAAGAAACATCTTCTGATATGATGAGTTCTGATATGCTGATATGCTGGCGCAGTGAAGAAAAGGATATGCAAAAACAAAGGGTATACGAATAATCAATAAAGACACTGAAATATAGACTAAAGAAAATAGAAAATAGATTAGACAGTGAGAAATAAATGTACATGTGTTTGTGTGTTGTGTGTTAGTTTGTGTGCGTGCGTGCATGTCGGACAGCAGGGTTCTTACGCCAGGGGCCGGAGCAGCAGATCCAACTCCTCTGGGGAGAGAGAGTCCTCAGCGGGTAGCTTCTTCAACAGGACCAGATACTGTGGGGGGAACACGCTCGCTCTTCAATGGGACAAACCCATCCTTCCCCTACCCCGCAGTGTGGTTTTAACTATGTCATGGCATTGTCATTAAAGACCTACAATATGCAGCACAAATGTGTTTGAAGTGTGCTGTATGACACATTCCGTCACGTCGATTTTCAGTGCAGCAGCGATGTTACGTGGTTTTAGTGAACCTCGTCTTTGGAGGGTGAGTGGGGGTTTGGAGAGGACTGAGAGGGAGAGGGTCTCTTTGGACAAAATTGTGCATATTGTACCTTTACACTTTATAGTCTTAATGACATGCTGGTGGTCTTCACCTTCATCCCACTAGAACCGCTACTATATGAATAAATCACTGGCGACAATAGGCCGATCATGGATGCTTACCATGTTGACATGGAGGGCTTTGCTGAAGTCAACATGCTCCAGCAGCTGCAGCAGCCTGCGCCGGACCTCCTGGGGTTTGAACAGCAGGCTGTGGGCGGGCGGGACGGAGGCACACACACACAGGAACTCAAGGCTCGCCAGGAGAGCCAGGTCCTCGCTGGCCAGATGTTCTTCTGCTAAAAGGCTCCTTGCACCTGCAGGGGGAGAGAGAGAGTCCAGGTTGTTAAAATCAGCTTTTTCGTTGACTATCAAATCAGCAACTGTCACTTGTAATCAGTAATCGCTAAACTGTATAGTCCTTTTCCTTTGGTTTAACTTTGGAATATTTGCTAATAAATTTGCAATAAACACACTGTGTGAAAGACAAAAAAAAGAGATGGAAAGAGTGAGAGAGTGTCCTTGTAGTTCAGGAGAAGAATTCATAATTTGTTAAAACCTTCCAATTTGTGATAATGGCGGGTTCAGAGAAAAATCAATGTTTTGTCCTACCCGGACCACACACCACCTCAGCCCCGTCCCCGTTGGGCCGGTGGGGTGCGTTGGTGCTGGTGTGAGGCACCTCGTCATCGCTCAGCAGGTCGAAGTGGTCCACCGGTGGCGGCTGCTGAGTCCTGACGGCGTCCCAGTCGTCTTCCAGCATGCTGCGGTCTTCCACTGGTGCACTGGCTGTCCTGGACACACTGCTCAGCTGAACCAGGGGAAGAGTGGGATTACTTAACTGGGATATGTTCAACCGATTCTACACCAGTGTGTGTGTAAGAAGTAAAAGGAGGGCAGGGGGTTATGGGATTTATTGGAGTAACATGGCTCAAGAACAAATCATCTCTGACCCAGAGTTTATTTTGTTGTAGATGGATCTGAAACTGCCAACCCTGAAAACCCTGAAAACCTACCAACAGCTTGCAGATCTCTGCCAGTTCGGTGAGGAGTCTGGCAGGGAGGATGCTTGTGAAAAGTCTGAAGGAAATGGAGGAAATGTGGTCCTGCAAAATTGAGCACAATAGATTTAGGCGTTAGACCAGTGACCAGTGAAGAATATAAACAGTGCTTGGCAGCCTAATAAAAAAAGAGTTAAGGAGTAAACTCTGTATAAATGAGCGGTGGCTCCGGCCAGCTGGTGTCTGACCTGGGTGTCTGGGTTGGCCGACAGAGTGCAGAGCTTCATCACAGTCCTGAGCGCTGCCATAGTTCCCTCCTCCGTCATCTTCACCTTCACACTCGAAACAAAATCGCTGACTTCCTGGGCCAAGGCCTGCAAGGATGAGTTGAAGAACTGAATACTTTTGGATCATATACAAGATAAATTCGATAAGATGTTCATTTAAGTTGCGGGGGAATCTTCACAATATTATTATAGCCAGACTTTCAAATGAAAGATAAGCTTGCCAAGCATTATTGTCATACTTAATATTGTCATACGACTAATATTTAATAAATGCCTACACAATCCAGTACACCACAGATCTGTAAAATACCACAGAAAACACCTGGGCAAGCTTGCAAACAACATCAACAACAAATAAATAGCATCTATTCCATGTTTCAAGAGGCTGAGAAATATAAACACGATAGATAACTCTGGTGGACACTTTCATTCAAAGCATCTCACACTACTGTGAGACCATTCAAGCTGATCACGGCTGGGCCCCAGAGGGAATCAAACCCCTAACCCTGGGAGCTGCCATTCTCTACCAGTTAAGGGCCACCATACAGTACCTTAGCCTTGATGAATAGCGGAGACTTGAAGGCCTCTTCCTGGCTTAGGGCCCCTGTGGAGACGTAGCCAGCGAGAACCCCGGTCAGCAGGGTCAGGCAGCGTACCAGGCACTCCGGAGCTGTGGTCTGGGACTGGGAGATACCAGGGGCCACAGCGGGGTGTTAGGCATGGTGCAATCATCGGAGTCAAATGCGCAAACAACTACCAGCCGTCCTACTCACATTGGGAGAGTAGCAGTTGAGTAGGTTGTCGGCCACGCCCAGCAGAGAGTGCTGCAGCTTGTCTCTGAGGCTGGGGACCAAGGGGAGCTGGCTGGCGGCGGCGGCGGCAGAGGTCACCGCCGTGGTCTGGTTATTAACCCTGTCCTCCGAGGTAGGTGCCTCCAGGCTGAAGTGCTGGTAAAGCCGCTCCATCTCCCCCTGGGAGGGGTCTTTGGGTTCTGGTGAGGCCTGCTCTTGGGTCAGGATCCTTTCAAGGAGGAAGCGGATGAGGATAAGCTATCTGCCTTTAACCTATCCTCTCATTGATCATTATTTATCATCCATCATTATTCGATTGAAACAGTACCATGTCAATGGAATTTGGAAAATAGGCCCACACCAGCAGTAAAATCCAGTTCAGAGCAGAGATTTGTGACGAGACGGAACGTTTTTAGAATTTCTAAAACACAAAAGGTTGTAATTGTCTTACCTATCTAGTCCTTCTGAGGCCAACATACAGGTGAGCCCTGTCCTTGTGTCTTTCAGGGTCAGGGAAACCAGGACGTTTCCAATCAGGTTGAGAGAGAAATCACTGTAAACAAGGTTAAATAAAGACACTAAGTAATATGGTTCACAGTGTAAGTTTGGAGTCATGGAAGTGTATTAGGGTGAAATAGTTTGATAGAGGTAGAGATGCTGGTTTAATCATATTCCCAGACAGTCTAACCAGGGTATCCCAGTATAGTCCAACCTGTGAATCTAAAATCTGCTTCTACCTGCAGATGATGGGGTGGGGCTTGACGCTGTCATCCGACTCATCGCTCTGGTCTGACATCAGCAGCCAGGCAACGAGAGCCTCCTTCAGACCCAGGGAGCCGGACCCATCCACATGTCCTAGATGGTCCCAGCCTGAGCCTTGCCCCAGACGCTTGGGGACGGCACACTTCAACAGAGCCTGGGCCAGACAGACGGCTGCACTCCTGGACAGGTGAGGGAACGGCAAGCGGAGGACGGACACAGTTAGGGACACAATCATGGAAGTAGGGGTGTGAATCTTTCGGTATCTCACGATTCTTTGATTCTTGGGCTCCTGATTAGATTCCCGTTTCCAAATGGATTCTCGATTCAGTACATAGGAGAGCTAATTGTAGGAACTATATTTTAAATAGTTGCATCAGCTGGTGCAAAAATGTAAACACATGCCGCCGGTCCCTCTCCCTCTCAGGAGAAAACATAGGATTTAACGCTTGTTTTCTCTATATTAGAGCCTTATTTCACTGACAGTGGTAAAATGGCATAGATTACTATGTTGACAATCATAGAAGACATTACCATGTGTAAAACAAAAATAATTTGGGTTTGAGACCATGTCAAAAAACCAAAAAGACTCACTGAGACGGCTTGCACGCCATGCCAGAGAACAGCTTCCAGGACTCCCTGTCCATAGACACCAGCCCCGCCCGGATCATGGACGTCAGCAGGCCTAAGCTGAGGGCCTCGGTTTGGGGGGAGCCCACTGCTCGCAGGGCCAGGGTCCACACTCGGCCCCACAGCCTGTCGAGCTCCGCCCTGGAGTCCAGGGCTCTGTCCGGGTGGGCAGCCGGGCAGCGGGCCAGCTCCCTGAGGCAGCCCAGCACGTAGGCGCCCCTCTCCCCCCGGCGCTGCTCGCCGAGCAGTTGGCACAGCACAGAGAGCAGGGGGACCAGCTCGCCGCCCGGCACCGTGGCCCGGTACTTGGAGAGCAGCACCGTGGTGATCTGAAGCCTGGTGCAGGGGGACAAGAACCAAGGTTGTACAATGCAACGGTGATGCAGGGTGGTGGTGTGTGCGTATAGGGCCAGTGCAGGAGATGGGGTTGGGCTATCGGACTCAAGGACCTGGGTTCAATTCCCTGATGTCCACGGACTACTTGACGGGATCCGTGAGCAAGACTCCCAACCCTCAGTGAGAGACATCTAAAATCACTGCAAGTCCTGGATTGTACATTTACATTTACATTTAAGGCATTTGGCAGACGCTTTTATCCAAAGCGACTTACAATAAGTACATTTGTCTAATGTACATCGGTAAAATGAAGATGTTCGTAGAACAAAGTGCAAGTACTGGCAATCGTCGAACCAACCTATTCCCTTAGTACAGCAGTGATAGCCCACTACTGCAGGTGTTACGCAAATTACTAAACAATAAATTCATATACATTGTTAAAGGTTCACCAAAAATTCACAAAAATTGTTAAAGGAAGGCAAAATGTCACATACAATAGGTGCATATGTTAAGTGCGTAAGACACAATGGTGGGTGGGGGGGTTTGCTATGGAGAGTCGAGGTGGACCCTGAACAGGTGGGTTTTAAGTCTTTTGTGGAAGATGGTTAGTGACTCAGCGATCCTGACATCAGGAGGGAGCTCGTTCCACCATTGTGGTCCCAGGACAGAGAAGAGTTGCGATTGTAGTTGGGGGATGTGAATACAATACAACGCAGAATTGTACTCACTCTTTCAAATGGTTATTTCTGTTATAGTACTCAATAGCCGTGAGGAGTGGCGTGCTCACCATGGTATGATGTCAAAGTCACTGTGCTGGGGTTGAAGGTGGTCTCGGAGGACCTCCCAGCCCAGCTGGATGCGCCGACGCTTGCTAGGCGTTCCCTCGGCTGCACCGGCCCTGGAACGGGCGGGCAGCTGGGTCACCTCCAGCACCTGGACGCCCACGTCTCCAGTGAACAGCTGGAGAAACAACCACGAGTGGAACCAGTTCATTGTCTTTGTTTTAAACTACTGTATAAAGAAGAAGCACTGTCCCACAGAGACATTGGATTAAAGGTTGTATCAGCGATTCTAGGCTGAAACATAAATTATCCCATTCTTCCGATCGTTCCTCACGATCCGCTAGCCGTTAAAAAAACACATCTCTGTGGTCAGCCAGTGCTTTGGAGTGGTTGGTAGTACCAATTGTTATTGTGTGTGATCTCGGAGCACAGGCTGCGCACAGAGAGGCGTTTTCTTGACGGCAGGTTTATGGGGCGGGCAGCTAGCAGATCAGGAGAAAATATCAAAAACAATTATAAATATAATAAATATAAATATAATTTATGTTTCAGCCTAAAATCACTGATACAACCTTTAAGTCCTCAAAGAGAATTTGTATGTTCAATAAGAGTAATTAATTATAGACAATCAAGCTATTATGGGAAAAACTTATAATTAAATAGTACAACTGGTTGATAATTGTAAATCCTGTTCTCCGTTACCTGGTGACAGATGTCCGCAGTGAGCTCAATCAGGTTGTCTTTGACAGCTATGTGTCGGGTGCCGGTGATGTACTTCCCTCTGCTGCCTATATGGCTGATTTCAGAGACCAGGTCGGTGTACAGGTTGTACAGAAGACTGCGCCACCTGTTCCAGTCCTCAGCATGAGCCCCTACACCATAGGATGTTAACCCAACCAGACACAACCTTAAGTGATTCAAACAATGTGCATTGATTTTGAAGCTAGTACACTGGTTTCACGATACAAAAGGTTGAGTGTGTTTTTTCCTTCTGGAACAAACATCTTCTTCTTTGATTAATAAAAGTCCATAATGTATGACGTGCATAACGTGTTCAGATTGTCGTTACTGTACCCGTCTCCGGTGTCTTGGCTCCATTTGGGTGGTGCACGCAGAGCTGCAGGTTGAAGAAATCCACTATCTCGTCTTTGAGGGCGGAGCTGGGCCTCATGTCCGCCCACACGTAGAGAACAGAGGGCAGAAGCTCCTCCCCTAAGCCACACACCCTCATCCGGCAGTTCATGGTGGCCGACCTCAGGAAGATGTTGAGGGCGGAGACCAGGTGGTCAACCACTGCCAGGTGTTTCTCTTGCCTGAGGAGGGGGGACGGGCTGTCAGTTTCATATGGATGCCATTTTCTCGTTTGGATTAGTCAAGCTCAGGCAACATGTGTTAAACTCTCTCAATCCAGTAATCCAACTTGTTGAAAGAGACCGCGAGACAATGGACTCATTGAGAGTCACATTAAATATGCAAGGTGACTCATATTAAATGAGCCTAAATCGACCTTCACACCAGGGATTCTAACATGGTGGGCTCTGTTATAACCCCATTACCCTGCCCATTTGGCTTTGGCGTATATAATCTAAAGAAGTTGGCTTGAAATTATTAACCTTTGTGTGCAACTTCCATGTAAGCAGTGTTTAAAATCTAAACAATGAGTGAACTTAGTTTACAGTTTTGTTAAGATTTAGAGCACTATTTTTGCAACAACGTTACCTGACATTGAGTAGTGCTTTGGAGAAGAAGCTGAAGAGAGTGCTGTGGAGGCTATCGGCCTGCATGCAGCAGCCCTGCACCACCGTGCTGATCACCCGGCTCACCAGAACACGGTTGATGGCCTTGGAGGAAGAGTTGAACAGCCCACAGAACAGGTCCAGGAGACCTATGGGCACATATGTAGATATGTAGACATAAAACTAAGACAAATACAACCTTTGAACTTAACATTTCACACCACTTTTTCCGCATAGAGAATCCATTTGTTTACAAACCCATTATATTTGATTTATAACTCATATAAAATCGGTTTGAATCCCTGGTTCCCAACTGGTAGATAAAATGTAGACGGGGGGAGTAGTTGTCCAGCACTCTCCTACGTCCTCATCAACGGTTGAGGTGCCTTTGAGCAAGGCACTTGAAACCCCCATCTGCTCCCCGGTCGCTGCACTGCAGCTGCCCACTGCTTCGGGTGTGCCCCCATGTGTGTTGACCTCTGACAAGGTCACTCCTTGTGTGTGCAAGTGTGAATGTGTTCACCGGCATCCGGATGGGTCAAAAGCAGAGAAAGAATTTCCCCCAAAAAGGGACAATAAAGGATAATTTAACTTCATTTTTATATATACTTAATCGATTATTTGGTTAAAACAAAAGCAATGGAAAGCTACAGAAGAAAGATACCTTGGTGTCTACTTCCCTTGAAAAAAAGGCATTAGAATGGAGTACTTTATTTTAACATCAGTTACAAGATTAACAGAGGGTAAATATAGCCCACTGACTCTGCCACTGCTGGGTTGTGACATCACACCAGTACTTCCGGACGGAGAGAATGTCCTTGACCAGAAGGCTGCTGTACTCCTCTCCGTAGGCTGAGCAGCTGTAGGAGCTCTGCAGAACCTCCATCACATGCCTCAGCAGCTCACTGAACTTCAGCCGTGGCCCACCTGGACACACACAGGTAGAACACGCCACGTGAGAATTGTGAAGGAAGAGACCCAACTTCACGCTTTCCTTACTTATTTTTGTATAAAATAAAAGGTTAAAAGTAAAAGTAAAATACCCAAATAAATCTGATTCATAAGTACATTGCTCAGTGAAAAATAGGGTCCAAAAATTGTATTTGTATCATTTAATTCAAATAACAATAATAAAAGGAGTCTCTTGTTTCCTTACGTTTGTTGGCACAGCGAATAAAGTATTTGACCAAGCTACACATCTCGGCCATCTTCTTCTGCCGTGTTGCCAGTGTGGTGGCCGAAACCGTGGCTTTACTTGACTGGATGTGCTCTGTTTCCTTCTGGACGTAGCGCTGCAAGAACCTGGAGGCATATAGAAAAGGAAAGGCCTCATTCACCAACAGTGGTTATAGCTGTGTTTTTCCACTTCATAAATCAATGTCACATCTAAATATTTGTATTTACCTGTTATATTGTGCATGCTTATTTTGTTTTATTTTACATACACAATAGCACAGTTACAACATATCTTGAAATTACCTGAAAACAGAATCCCATGTGAGTTGCTTGGAACCTCTGGCTGCTTTAGGTCCTGAGGTGCGATCCAACTCCTGCACTGTCTCTGGATCTTTGAGGAGCCTTCTGAAGCGCTCCGCTTCTTTCTGGAGGGGGAAACACACGATTACTATGGTATTTATAATAAAATAGGAAAGAAAACATTAAAGGAATATGTTACTCACATTCATACAATGTATTCGGGTTAACAACAAAGCTGGAATTGTTGGGCAATAATGTAATTGTATGCTTAATGATCTGACCTTTCTCTCTGTAGCTTTGTCATTATCCAGCCCCTTACAGCACACCAGGAGATCATGCAAAGCAAGACTCATTGCACCACGGTTCCTGTCATTAAAAAACAATGGGCAGGATATTCATTGGATCAGACAGTATATGTAAACAGGGGGATAATAACATGATTAGTCTTACCAATGGCTAGTCGAAATATGTGCCATTGGTATGTGATATGCTGGCTACATGAATAACACTCTGGGGAAGTTGTATAATTATGGCTACCATTTCCAAACGACCTGTATCATTACTGCAGGTTTGTCATGCAAATTGTTAAGTTTGTGTTGACGTTACGTTTCCATCTCATTTAATTTCAGGGACATAGCAGGTATCAATAAAATGTGTACACCTACCTATGATGGATACGTTCTTCTGTATAAAAAGTGCTTTGCTATCGTGTCATTGCCATAATCGCTACAAATGAATGTAATCTTGAGATCACAGCCCAGTATCAGCAGCAGCAGCAGCAGGTATGGACTGTACAGTGCTGCTGGCCAACTCAACACGCAGGAAACTCCCGCCCCAGCGCTGTCAAAGAGGAGCCATGCCTTCCGGGTCAGGAGCCCGTCCGGAAATGTTTATCCGCGAGGTTACCGCACACATATCATTGTATTAGAAGTTATTATACAATGGTAAAATATTTAAGGTATTTAGATTTTATTTGATTAGACCCATGGTATACACAAATGAAAGCATATTCACAGAGAAACGGCTCAGGTGATTTACGTTCAGAACTACGATACCCAGAATGCAACGGTTCGAGTACATTCATGTTCCGGGTCGTGAGACCTCAATTCCCCGCCTTTTGAATACCTCTGCTCTGGATATAGGCCGTAGCGGAGAAGATCATATCGGATTTTAACTGCCTTTTCGCTATCCAAGGGTCCCTTAATCGTTATCAACGAACATGTAACTACAACATTTGCATTCGCCACATCTCCGATCGCACCATGTTGCTTCCATCGGACGTAGCGAGGGTTGTTTTGGGTAGGTCCGAGCACAGCTCCACTAGGTCGAGACCTTGTTTCACCCTCTCTCTCACAGGCCGCTCAATTCACCGTGTTTACTTTGACTCAATGTATGTTTTGTGTGCAACCACAACCGTTTGCGACATGTACTTGCCAGCTTGGTGTGTTATGTAGGCTTGTTGTGACCGTTGACTCCCTGCTGATTCACTGTTTACTCCAGGCTACCTGCAGTGGGAGGGCTTGTCATCCACCAGTCGGATATTCATAAACGAAAGCCCTCATTTGAAGGAGTATGCTGAGCACAGCACAGAGGATGGAGCTGTTCCTGCTTGTCTATTTGTAAGTATGCAGGTGAATTGTTTTGAAACGATGAAACAAGATTGTTTACGACTTGCAGTACTTGCAAGTCTTTTTTGTAAGTATTTTTTGATGATGGCTGACTTTCTCCATAATCTACACATGTTATTACAGTCTCTGTGTGGGAAGAACTTGACAACCATCTTGAATGAGTATGCGGCTGCTAAAGCAAAAGGTAAAGGTGTATTATTTTTATAATATTTGTTGTTTATGCTAATTTGATATAGTTCAACTGTTAGATATTTGAACAAACAGGGTCAAGTCTCCAAGTGTCTGTCATCATCTGGGGTTAGGGGTTATATATATATATATATATATATATATATATATATATATATATATATATATATATATATATCGTATATGTCCATGGTGTAAGTCTCAAAGCCTCTTTGAGTGACCATTTGTTTACATAGTAAGCGGTTCCCATTAATTACATGGACACAATTGTGTTGTTATGATGTAAAATATTTTGTTTGCCATGATTCCAAACAAGCTCTGATCACCATATAAAAAAAAATCCTCATTGGTCAAATTCTCCCACAGAAACCAGTCACGAAGTGCCTGTCATGATGACCTCCCTGTGGAAAAAGTTGGATTTTACACTAAACCAAATCAAGTAAGTGCATTTACAATTTTGAAGGTAAGATCAATCATCTCTTCAAGTAGACGTTTTATATTTATATCATTTTATTTTCTGAACCCAGGTCATTGCAAAACTCTCCTGCTATTTCAGCATGTCAAAGAGGTAAGTTGTTTATTATTTACCCCCATGGCTACCGTCTCTGTGTTCTTTGTTTTTGGTTGAGATTGGGAGAAGCTGAATCTGAACTGATTAGGGTGAGCGCTTCACCAAACTGTCGTTTGATAAGCCTCTGTCGTCCACAGTGCGCTCGCGGGCCGGTTTGGCAAACATGACGAGACAGCGGGCTGTGACCATGACCCCTGCCAGCACCGTGCTCTGCTCCTCAGCCCCCTTCAGAGGCTCTATCAACAGTAGCATGACCAACACCCAGAGCCTGCCTAGCCCCTCCGCTGCCCTGGTCTCCCTGGGCAGCAGCCACCTACAGATCCAAGATGGTGGCCGAATACTTAGTGTGTCCAGTAAGTGTTTGAGCTGGCTGTTATTTGGTCGACTTGTGTCTTTTTAATTGTATGCCCGAGAAGTGTGTTTATTTTGAAAGGAAAAGGTTTGTTTATCGTTGTATTTATCTGCCATTCGCTGTTATGTA
>OMLJ01001087.1:0-13073 GCA_900302595.1 Gadiculus argenteus | reverse complement strand
TACAGGAGATTCACCAATGCAAATCCCAGTCCCAGAACCTAGACTTGCCCCAAGCGCAGTCTCTCGAGGGGGCAGAAAATGGTAAGTTATATTTTACATCATAACAACACAATTGTGTCCATTTAATTAATGGGAACCGCTTTCTATGTAAACAAATGGTCACTCAAAGAGGCTTTGAGACTTACACCATGGACATATACGATATATATATATATATATATATATATATAATGTATTTGAAATTTAAAAAAAAATGGAATTTACAATGTTCAATCAGTATGCCAGAGCATCTCACCTAACCCCTAAACTGGTTCACTTGGTTTCAGGGATTTCCCCAAGAGGAGAGGCGGCGGTATTGGTGGTGGGTCGGGGCCCACTGGGAGACCCACCACGACTGTCAGTGGCTCGGTGGCTGAACAGCAGGTCGACGAAGTCGCAAGCGAGAACTTCCCAGTGAGTGGCACTCCTGTCTGATAGGTTGTGTTTGAATGGAGAACAAAATGTATTTAGTTTAGGGTAGGGCACTGGAACTCTGAATTTATATGGCTGTGTGTTACTTTGTCCTCTGAGAAACCCCAGAACGAGCAACCTTATATTACTGCTGCATGTTCATATATTAGCAATTATTGACAAAATACCTCTGTTCTGTCTCCATCTTCAGCAACTCGTGATACAAAATGCCCGGGAGAAAATATTATCGGATACGCTTTTACAAGAGAAGCTGGCTGAAAACATAAACAAAATCCTTGCAAGGTAAATTTGCGCACGTACACTTAAAGACTCATAGTCTTAATTTATTTTGGTTTTTGGCTTTAAACTACCTTACTCAACACAAAGATGATGTTTGTACCACCAGTGACCCCACCCCCCAGACGTCAAAGGCATCATGTGGCACAGTGGAACCAGACCCATCTATTGATGAAATCCTTGGATTACAGGTGCTGATCATCAGCGCTACTCTCTTTATCTATGAATTACAATTGACGTAGTGAATCCTAAACGTATCCTACTGGTGGTATTACGGCTTTATATGGGTATAGAATCTCACATTTGTTGTATACCTCTGTACAGGGAGAAATCCACATGAGCGACGACGCCATCCACGACATATTGGAGCAAACTGAGTCTGACCCAGCGTTTCAGGCTCTCTTTGATCTCTTTGATTACAGTAAGCACTTATTCCTGCCTTTGCCTCAAATCTTAAAGCTTATACAAATAAATTAAAATATTTGTATTTGTTTCATCTATCTCTTTGTTTGCAGATAAAGGTAAAGTTTTAGATACGGAAGACATGAGCACCAACCTTGAGGACAACAATACCACCAGCACACCACCTGATACCAGGCCTCTGCTGACGGAAGTCAACCCAGGTATTAGTATTATGATATATAATATACATATTGTATGAGCTGTTGCAATTATGCAGTTAAGGTTACATTTCAGCCGTGTCAAAAACATAAGTGAATAAACATAATACATTAACATAATAAATAAACTTAATAAACAAATCAGAATTTAGAACAATTTATGAAACGTTTTGTATGTAAGTACATAGATTAATGTACGTTGACTTTTACATCCACATTATTCCATAGGCAATGCACCAGGAGGAGTTTTAAGTGTTTCCGATGCAACCGCCATATCGGTAGAAAAGACGGCACAGGAACCAATGACCAGGAAAACCAGGAAGTCCATTATTCCCTGCTCTATGAAGAAAACTGTCCTTGTCCACAGAGGCAGTACCTCTAGACTTGTGAAAAACACTGCTAGGCTGCTGCATCCAGGAGTCTCCTCAACTGTGGCAGTAAACTCAAAGAGGGCAGAAAAGAAAGCTGCGCACCCTGTCTCTGAGGTTGCTGTGCCAATGGACGTAGATGAAGCTTTTACTGTCCCTGCCCCTCCTTCAGATCGCTCATCTTCTCAGGATGCGACGGAGCCAGCCAGAAAGGACAGCAGCACTCTGACCCCCTCCCTGTCCAATGCACAAACGATAACAAACTCGACAAGCAGCAGTATTAGATCTGCTGCAGTGGAAACGACATCTTCCTCCAACGTCACTCTAATCCAGAAGGATAAAGCACCAAGTTCTTCAAAGAAGACTAATTCCAAGGATGTGAATAAAGCACAGGCACCTTCCATTTCCCCTCCCGTTCCTTGTCCTCTGCTCAGTATGGCGCCACCATTAGCACAGCAGTCAAACAAAAACCTTTTGCCAAGTATTACCATACCTCCTCCCATAGCCCCCATAACCTCTGTCATAGGCTCCGTCTCTCCTACCTTGACCCCATCAACACCTATTTACACTTCTGCAGTCCCAGCTCTGCCTAGCCCACACATCAACCTCACCGACCCACGTGAGGCCGATCCAAATAACATCGTTTCCCTCAAAATAATCATCAGTGATGAGCAGACGGAGACTCCTCCTCCGACCAACAACATCTTAAATCAGGCGATTTCCAGTATTTCTGGGGACAAAATACCCACCATTTTCCTCTCCTCCCCGGCCAATTCACCTTCTAAGTTCCCGGCCGGCCCACCAGGCACCCCGCGCACCAACCAGGAGGAGATCATGCAGGCTGTCAACAGCCTCAAGAGCTCTGAGGTCTTCCAGCCCGCGGTCAACGAGGCCCCGCAGCTCAGTGGGCTGCCCCAGCTAGCACCCTCACCCTCACAGGCTCAGCCCAGCTACATCTTTCAGCTGCCTGTGGATGCTGCAAACCCGGCCTTGCCAGGGGCCAGCTACTTCATTGTGACTGACCCCGGGGCCACGCAGGATCCCCAGACCAGACCTCTGTTGCTCCCCGCTGGAGTCGCCCCGGGACAGCCTTCGCCTGCCAACCAGTATGCTGTGGCTACGTCGCCCTGCGCGCAGGGCTACCCTAGTGGTGAGAATGTTTTTCAGAAAGCTGATTTCAACTGGTGGGGGTCGTCATATCACCATACTACATCATGCATATAATATGTTGTTCATTGGCTTTGGGATTTAGGTTCTTTCTATTTTCTGGTCTAAAGTAAATAATCCTCAATGTGGATGGGCTGTCAAAGATTCATTGAGCATGTCTGTGTTCTGTCATGTTTTTCAGGATCAACCTTCTTCTTGCAGTCACCTGGTCGGCCCATGATGGTTCCCTTATCTATGATAGGGCAAAATAATGTTGGAAAGTTGCCATTGGTCTCCAATCAGGTAAAATTACTTTAATTTATTCCATAAATTGTCACTGTAGCGAGCAGTTATTCATTATGATATCCATTCGCCGCTATTAAACCTATTGCCATCCTCTTCTCAGTTTGTTGCCATACCAAACCCAGTGGCCAAGCAGCAGCCTGAACCAGCCAAACCCAAGGCCCCCACACACAAAGCAGCACTTAAATCGCCCACTGTTTCTAGTAAGTTCCATCTTACCACTGCAGTGTGGTATGCAGTGTACAGAGTGGGATCGCGCTGACAAACTGTGGTAGACTTTGCATCTCAATTCTCTTATCTCCCTTTATTTACAGAAATGGGTGACCAGAAGGTGGCTAAGGGCCAGCCCATGGAGAAGGCTGAATCTCCGAACGCACCGGCCGGCACAAGCCCCAGTCATAAGAGGATCCTCCGATTTGATTCTGCTAGGGTACCACTGGCACCTCCACCACCACCACTACCACCACCACCACCAACATCAAACACTTCACCCTCGTGCCCTGCAGAGCAGCCTGCTAAGGTTAGCTCAACACTGGTTCAGAGACCAAAGCCCGCTATCCTTGGTGGAGATCGGGCCAAAAGGAGGATCGCGACAATCAGGTGTACGACTGAAGCACAGGCCAACTTTGCTATATCCGAGGAGACGGAGAAGAAGCTTTATTCAGAAACGCAGCCACAGCAGCAGCAGGAAAATGTAAAAAAGACCTCTCGCAAGCAAGATCATAAAGTCCAAATCCCAACAACTGCTGGCAACCAGACTAATATGGCTGATGGCACGGAGCCAGAACCTGTGAAAGAGACTGAATCTGAACACTTGAAATCCAAAGAGAAGAGACGGAGCAGCAATACTAAAGGAAATCCAGCAAAACCCAACGAATCACATGATGTTCAGGGCTCCACATCGTCTGCTTCTAATTCTTCAGCAAAAACTAGCAGCAGGAAGGATAGTAATGGGGGTCCCCGTAAAGACCCCGCAGATAAGGGTCCGGGCAAGTCTCGTGAAGCACAGCCTGAGAAGAAGAATGCTCCAGAGCCTTCAAATGTGAGGGCAAACAAGGAGAACGAGAAGACAGGGGGAGACGGCACCGAGCACCCGCCGGAAGCGGAGCGAAGAGCAGCGCCGGTCGTCCTCCCGGCTGCTACCCTCCCGCCCAAGTCCAGCAAGACCAGCACTCTGAGCAAGCAGGCCGCTGAGATGCTGCAGGACATCCAGGGACTCAACTCGCCCACAACGCCGGCCAAGAGGACCGGTTTGAGCGCTGCAGACACTCCCCTCAGCCCCAGAGCAGGTCGCTCGCGGGAAGAACCGACCGAGGGTCTCAGGACCCCAGCCAGGCAGAGGCTGCTCAGAGATGGAGAAGGGACACCCAGGCGCCTGATCGCCCCCGGCACGCCGGATCTCCCCACCTGCAGTCCAGCCAGCGAGGCCGGAAGCGAGAGCAGCATCAACATGGCGGCTCACACACTCATGATCCTGTCGCGCACCGCGATCGCCCGGACAGGCAGCCCCCTGAAGGACAGCCTGCGCCAGGATGAGGCAGGCGAGATGTCCCCCCCTTCGGCCAAGCAAGCCAAGAAACGCAAGCGGACAACCACACCGTCGAGTGTGCCGGGCAAAAATGATCCCAAGTGTTCATCAAGCAGCAAAAAGAAGGAAAAGGTAACACGGTTGTAAATGTCCACACTTTAGGGGCACTTATTCAAAGTTTTTTATATTGCCTTTTCATGTAAAAAACTTCTTCTTGGGAATTTAAATGAATGTTAAAATAATTATCTAATTTTGACTTATGTTTATTATTCTTCAGAAGCAGAAGAAAGCTGTGGATACATTCCCGGATGATTTGGATGTGGATAAGTTCCTGTCTTTACTTCACTACGATGAGTGAGCCTGTTCACCTGTCGCCAGACCAGACTCCCGGAAATAAACTCTTACTAAGATTACAAGCCAGGAATAGATGAGCCATCTGCTTTGCCAGAGCCTACAGTTTATTTAGCCTTGCCAGAGACGTTGTAAGCCTAATGGATATTTTGTCAGTTGGGGATTCTTCCTCTGGCTGATAATTGGGTAGCGTGACCAGACAGTAACCGTATGCTGCAAGTGTTTTAAGTTTTTATTGTTTCCATGGCTTTAGGACCTTCTTCTTTTTTTTTACAATGGCTTTTCTAACAATGTTCAGAATTATTTGATTCAGAACACATCTTTTTGGTCAATATTTGACTTCATTTATAGTACTTATTTGTGTGTTTGTGTGTTTTTGTTTCTTCCTTCACAGCAAACTGGATTGTAAGAAAATAGAATTTAACATGTCATGCTCTCATGTTCTGAAATGAGTAAAGACTACTGTTATTTGGACAAATTAAAAATACCTATATGGGTAATTTTATTTGTACAATTTGTCAAATAGTTTTTTATGGGGTTTTTTTTAGTTGAGGAAAATTAAGGTTTGAATTATATGCTACAAAATAATTGTACTGTTCATACCTGCTTCCTCAAGCTTTGTTCTAATATTATTTAGAGTTGACTTTAATAAAACCATGAACTGTCTCTTTGTCAGGGCATAACAGTTACGTTGACGTAAGAAAACTGGCAACATAACCTGTTTTTCTGAACTACAAACTAGACAATTAGTTAAATTCATTTCCTTGTAGAATGTTACATTTAACAGGTTTGTAATGTATTTTTAAATGAACAATTTAATCTGGATTTGATATTACTAAAGTATTGAATAAAAAATCGTTCCTTCCAACGCTTCCAACTATTAATTTAGTAAATCTGGCAGCCTCTGATTGGACCGAACAATGTTTCAGTGGCTTGCGTACAAATGTCACAATAAAAGTATGAAGATGACAGATAAAAAAGCTTCATAGCTCCAATATGTATTGATGCAAGTACATTTGCTATTACCATTGGTTCCTCTTTACACATAAGTCTAATATACCATTGCATATTATTATGTGTCCCTCGACCGTGTTGCACTCTTAAAAAAACAACAACGTGACTTTATTTTAGGAAGCCGGTGCAGACTATTTCCGGGTCAGAGGGTATGAGAGAGGTATGACTATCTAATTTAAATGTTCTCTGTAATCCTAAGGTAACATTCGTTTACTTAAAATTAGAACAACCTAAAGATCGCTACGGGGATCCGGTGTTATACATACGAGTATGAATACATGGAATGGGTTCCAACTGTCACCCTGCTTATCTTAGTCTTTAGCCTAGCCTTTAGCATGTTAAGCTAGCCGGCTAGTGTGAGGAAGGGGATACACTCGTAATACATTCTAATTACTGCTCGATGACCTTCATCCTCTATTTATTGATGGCCTGCGCTGTTGTCTATGTCGTAATCTCGTTGTAGCTTGATACCTGGCGATAAAGATAGCCTGATAGAGTCGGAGTCGCTTACTGCTGGCGACTTGTTTGACAGCTGGACATTTGACCGGTTACTGTAAGATGACTCCTTAGTGTTGGGTGAACTCGTGATTTTTCCTAGACATTTGAATTATAATGGTACATTCAAATGTCAGGAGGTATGTCAAGTATGTGTTTGTGTTTTTTGTTGGTCTTCCTTAGACTCCCTGGCCGAATAAACAGCTAAGGAGATGGCAGCCAATGGAGCAAGCTTAGAAAAAACTCAGAAACGCACTGGAGGCAAAGACAAGCAGAACGGCACCTCTCAAGGTTTGTTCATGCATTTCTCTGAGGGTTGTATGGAAGATTGGGATATACTTCCTCAAGGTATTAGTTCCCTTTCTGTTGCCTACATAGTGAACCTTTAACGTTATTACAATAAATATGTGGACATCCCCTTCTTTTGGACTCTTTCAGCATACCATTGTCAACTCAGCAACTTGTTTGTTGCTTCATATAGTTAAGCTATAACATGTTTTTGTGTATGCTGTCCACCAGATGCGTCAGTCAGAGAGAGGAGGGAGAAGGATAAAGAAGAACGCCTATCCCTGGTGTTATGGAGGAGACCTATAACTACATTACAGTACTTTCTCCTGGAGACCCTCATCAAGCTAAAGGAGTTGGCACTGAAGTAATATATTTCACATTGCCATTCAGGTTGAGATCCTTGATGTTGACGTGATTGACAATTTACATTTTAGCTGATCTTGGGATATTAGACATTTTTAGAAAGTAAATGCTTTCTATTCTATTTGCACTTGTATCCACTTTGGGGGTTGGTTTTTTATCTTAAAACCAGTCTCTGAACAACATTATTTTTTCCTCTTGCTTCAGACTGTGGCATCGGCGAGGCCTGGTGTTCTTCTTCTTGGTTCTTTGTTTGTTCTTCTACCTTGCTTACTCCACTGAGGGTACACACCAGAACGTAAGATTTGGGCAGCCTTTTTTACTATCTCTTGGGACTGATTTGTTTTTCTTCACGGTTAATGTTCAGTCATTGATGACACTACTGTCTAAAGGTTAGAGCTAAGTCCAATTTTGTTAACAGGCAGTATTATCTTGCAACAGGATTGTCTTCTACTGGGCACTGAATAACAGCTGCTTGTTTTCCTTTCTTGATTAAACACATTTAAGTGGAAGGTCAAGTGAGGAATTATTTCTATCTCCCTATCCCATTATGTTGAAGTTGATTTATTGTAAGGCAGACAATTTACATTAAAATAAAAAATACAAGGTCCATGGAACCATCACATTTAAAATGTATAAATGGATTAAGGCTGGACCATGTTTTCAGGGAAATGTGGACACAACCAGAGTCAAACTGTAGAAACACCTATGTCTTTATCCACGGACTGATTTTCATTCTCTTTTCCAGTATGTCAAGTACTTGGAGGGAAAATTTCTATGGTGTGCCTACTGGGTAGGCCTAGGAATCCTGTCATCAGTAGGCCTTGGAACTGGCCTGCATACCTTCCTGTTGTATCTGGTAAGGGATGAAGTTAAAGTTATTTTGTTTGTCAAATGCACAACATAACTGGCAAGCAGTCATAGCTGGCAAAGCTGTGTTCCGCCTAAAACTCTCAGCATCAATAGTTACAAATGACTGAACACTAGCAGGGTGGGGCCGAGTGGAGATTCAGAGCAAAAAGGTTCTCATTGTGATGTTGAGGGAGGTCACTACTGTATGTAAATAAATAGGATGAGCTTTATAGACATCTGCTGGTATTTAAACTGTCCACTAAATAACAGGGTAGAACAAACGTCAAATGTCCTGTGACTTTAGAAATTGTCTGGTATGTTATCCATTTCCACAGCTGCCAGTGGATGGCAGTCTTCTATGACTTCTGTGTTCCAGTCTTTCCTTTGTCACCCATATGTTTATCACTCTTACTGACAAACCAAGGGCACGTGGCTTCTGTGTCAGACAAAGGATCACAGAATGACTCACTCAATGGCTTTATCAATCAATCAATCAATCAATCAATTTATTGTTTAAAGTGCAGTCTCACCCCCGAAATGGTCTCAGAGCACTTCTGGGAAAAGACATCAATACATTAATAAAGCCATCAAAATGGTCTCATAACATTTCTGGATAATAACACCAATACTCAATACATTAATAAAGCCATCAAAATGGTCTTATAACATTTCTGGATAATAACATCAATACATTGATAAGCAGAGTGATGCAGACATAAGAGTTGACTGGGGGGTGTGGTAGAGTTCTTGTAAGTGGCAGGGGCCAGGAGGGTGCTGTGGCAGGGGCCAGGAGGGTGCTGTGGCAGGGGCCAGGAGGGTGCTGTGTTATTTGCCATGGTTATGGTGATTGAAAGGTTTGTAAATGGAAAGAAAGAAAGAGAAGTGATTCTGCATCACTACGCATTTAGGTGTTTTTTTTATAAAGTCAAGTGCAGATGTCAGTCACCCTTTTCCCTTTCCCTTTTTCTAAATAGATGAACTACAACAATGTTTTCCTTTTTAAATGATACTTACTTTTCAGTCACTGTAGCCTCTTATTTCTTTCCATTATGCATCCAACCTCTTTCAGTATGCTCTGTGTGTGCATTTAGTGTTGGTTTCTCATGACCAGTCATCTTGCCCCTTGAGTAGGTGTGACCTCATTCTCTTTCCCCACATTTCTCCACTCAGTGAGGGGATTTCTTTCTCACCCACATATCATCATCCTCCCACACAGTGAGCAGCCTCACCTCCCATATGGGTTTGATGTGTCCCAGAAACCCTCCGTGGGAACAACTCTTTGAATTGTAGTATTTATTTTTCTTTAGCAGACAAATGTATTCGGAACCTGAGGCTCAATCACCTGTGAGAACAGTTCAGAAATGTGTTGACCTCTAGCCATCATTAAGCTGCATTGCTTGCAGCAAAAAAAAAAAAGATATTTATTATGTTACTGTTTCCCCTTCAATGTTAAGTGGACCACTTCTTAATTTTTCCACAATGCCATTTTCATTTAGCAATTGGAGGGTGTTGGTGTGTAATAATGCGTTGTATAACATTTTCACTATCCCCTTTTGTGTGAATTCGGCAGAATTACCGACACAACACGGTTCAATTTAAATCCATGTAAAACTAAATATTCTTGAAAAATGCATCCATATATTTTTTAACTACTTAATTTATTAATGGAGTCCTTATGACGATATTAATTCCAGATGGCAAGGGTATTTTGTTCCACAGAACAGCATCCCTCATCGCAACCCACTCATTGTGTAAGTCAGCTTTGGGGAAGAAAAAACTGTACTCTGGCTGTACGTCAGATCTAAGGCATTACTATTCAACCCCCATGGCGAGCCCCCATGAAGTCACTTTTTATGCTTGTGGTTTAATATTTAATCACTCATGTTATGATTCATCATGGCGTTTGTGTTCCATATCTGTCGGACCAATGTGTGTTTCTATAGTGTGAAAGATCTATGGGGTAGTAGGCCTAACCATCTCTTGCTGGACAATGCTAGTACCTGTTGGGGTTGGAGAGATGTAGATTGTAGTTTGAACATGTCTATACCAGGCCATCACTGATCATACAAAAGGCAGGTTCTGTGTTTGAATTTGAATACGTTTCTTAAAGTTGTGACTCGTCTGGTCAGATCTGACTCACTGCCTCACAAAGTGAAGCATGTACATCTTTAGGAATGCCTGCCGGCTGGGAAAGAAAGCTCTTATTGTGTAAACGAGAGGGCTTAAGAGAGCTCATCACCCAGAGAAACACTGCAAGACCATTCATTGCCGCCGCTGACTAATTGCGTGTCGTGTCTCGCTACTGTCATCCTGGCTGTAGCGTTTTAACGATTCATGACTGGGTGTCTCTGTTGTGGTCTCAGGTGTACAATACTGTTAGTGAGTTGCCAGGTGGGTTAGTCTGCGGCCCAACACTGATAAACGATACGGCATACTCACCTGTCAGGTGTGTGTGTGTGTGTGTGTGTGTGTGTGTGTGTGTGTGTGTGTGTGTGTGTGTGTGTGTGTGTGTGTGTGTGTGTGGTTAACTCACTGTGTAGGATACTTTGTGGTTAAATGTCCAGACTACCCATTGGGTCATCTCTTAAACACGTCTTCTAACCAGGAGACCCCACATCCTCCTCCTCCTCCAGAACCGTGACTAACGGTTCTTCCACACAGCCTCCATCAGTCGACGGATCTCATTGACTTTGCACGGGGTGATCTCCAAATGCATTGTGGGTCCGTCCGTCAAGTCGGCCCCGCGGCGTGCGTCAAACGGAGAGTTCAGTTCAACTTTTTCGGGCAGCGACGGATCCGTCGGCCAATCAGATCGCGGTTATGCAAATACACTACTGAAACGTACTTGGGCTCCTGTCCAATGAAGTCGTCTTTGTGACACACCCCACGGAAAGAAAAAATAGCCGGTGTCGCGCCAATCTAGCTGTACGCCGCCCGGGAAGTGACACGTTGGCGAATATTTTTAGACTCCACTTTTGCGTTCCCTCACAATAGTTAGAATGCTTGTCGCTGATGTCATCTATGTGTGATTGTTATGTGTGTATGAGAGAGAGAGAGAGAGAGATAGAGAGAGATGTTGACAAATATTTTTAGACTCCACTTTTGCGTTCCCTCACAATAGTTAGATGACATCAGGGACAAGCATTCTAACTATTGTGAGGGAACGCAAAAGTGGAGTCTCTCTATCTCTCTCTCTCTCTCATACACACATAACAATCACACACATAGATGACATCAGGGACAAGCATTCTATGTGTGTGATTGTTGTGTGTGTGTGTATGAGGGAGAGAGAGACCCCCTGCCCGGTCAGGCTGGGGGCTGGCGGCAGCCCGACTGCAAGAAAGGGCCGCAGCCCAGGGACCTAAATCACATTGTAACTCACAATCACATTAATCCACCGTTCTCCAAGGCTAACAAGCATTTTTAAAACAAACTATTGCATTCCTTGGCAGGGGATTAATAAAGCTTATCTTTAACCGAGAACATGAACCATATGGATGTTGTTGCATTATCATTATGCCCTTTGAATGTTGTATCGGCATCTGTACAACGTACGGCTTCTCTCTCTCTCTCTCTCTCTCTCTCTCTCGCTCTCTCTCTCGCTCTCGCTCTCGCTCTCGCTCTCGCTCTCTCTCTCTCTCTCTCCCTCCCACCTCTCCTCTCTTTCCTTTCCTCCATCTCTGGGAGGACCAAAGCTGGCGTACACTTGTGTTCGCTCAGGGGGACGTGCTGGAAAGTTTTTATTGGTAGTAAGTTGTGTCTCGGGGGGGCATTGAGACGAAACACTGCCAGTGCTGCTGCTGAGAGATACGGTGGTGCGGGTGTGTGTGCGGGGGGGGGATGCTGATATAGTTGTTTATCTTCCTCCCTCTCCCCCTCTCTCTCATGCCAATTACCTTGATTGGGTTTGGGTTTTTTCCGGCGGCTTATTCTCCAGGGAGAGGGAGAGTGGAGGAGAGAGTGAATATGTGGAGCCGGTGCAGTCCTCCGAGAGGGCCTGTGTAAGATCGGAGGTACCTTTAGTCAGGTGATGAAAGTCAACGAGGAAGTGGGAGAGGGAGCTTTGCCTGCTTGCTGAGGCACTAATGAGGCGTAGGGGGTGACCCCTCACTCACTAAGAAGCAGAGAAGAAGAAGAAGAAGAATCTGCTTCTCATTGATGGTCCTCACTAGTGTCTACTCTCTAAACCTAAGAAGTGAGGTGTTCTGTGAGTGAAGAAGTGAGAGTGAGATGAACTATTAACATTGCCTATTAAACATTTGTCTTGAGTTGTACTCAGCCTTGTTGTAATTGCGAAGTACACAAAATGTCTGTTGTTCTGTTATACATATCTATGTCATGTACTGAGCTATTCATTAACAAAGACAAATCAAGACAGCGTGAGGGTCTGGGTAGGCTTTGTATATTGTGTGCATAGCACCATAGCAGAAAAACAAATACAATCGATTTTGCTTTTCCTTCATGCATTCATGCTAGCCTATACCAACAGCCTAATTTTCTTGCTCGGATCCCCTTGTGCATTTATCGCTTTCCTGTCGCTTAGCACGAGCCATCTCCCTCTCTCTGTCCTTTTCCCTCTATCTATCCCCCTCTCTCTCTCTCTGTCTGTCTCTCCAGGCACCCAAGCCAGTAAGACAGTTAACCAGGCTCAAATGTTCCAGTGTGTTTGGCTTACTCCTAATCCCCCTGGGCTCTCTAGCCATTATCCCGTCCGAGCTGCAGTTAACAGGCTATATTATGGCCAAGCAGAGCCATCCTCGTCCGGAAACACAGCCTTGGCAGGAATGTCAAGGATTAAAGAGTGTTCTTGTGTTTGTAATTCTTGTAATTTTGCGCTATACTCTCTTTGTTTTTCTTAATGCGTCATAAAAAAAATGATCAGACAGGAAATTCAACCGGTTAACCGTTTTTCAAATGGATCGCCATATTATATGTATATTTATTTTGAGCCACGCTATTAAATGTACCCTGTAGCTCCACTGTACCCATGATGCATCAGTA
>OMLJ01001079.1:0-13159 GCA_900302595.1 Gadiculus argenteus | reverse complement strand
ACCTGAGAAATGTTACCCACCCATCTGTCAACAAATGCTCGACAGATAGGGCAGTATTGATCCGTATCCTCTCAATCAAAACAGATACGCAGAATAGCAATTGGTTAAAAAAAAACAAGAAAAACAATAGTCCACGCATGGCTAGGGCAATGTTTGCCTTTTAACCAATCAGCGTTCCCCGTTGCTTCGGAGTGGGCGTGGCAGTCGGAGTGACGTCACGGCCAGGGCCTCCGCACCCGGGTGATGATGGCGGCGGCGGTGGGCTGATGCGCCAACTGGATAAAGACGGAGAGGCGGAAGAGCAACGGGAGCAGCGCACCACATAAAACGACGGTTTTCTAAACGTTAACTCCAAAATAATACGACCCGACCGAAGAAGACACGACGAGGAAGGCGACGGGAGCCCAACGGTCCCCGTCCGCCGCGTAAAACCGAACTGAACCGTCGCCGCGCGCAGAAATTCGAACGAGGATTCCGCGTCGCGAGCGGAGTCGCGAGCGCTGTCGTTTCACGCGCCGTTTGTTTGTTTCTCTACCAACGGTCAAACTACCGCGCGGCCGAACACATTGAGATACATTTTCTAAAGTTAACAACACCGAGAAAATAAAACAAGTCCGAACGCAATGGTTTGTTTGGGTGGGAGCTTACCTCGGGAGTAATGTCTCGGTACTACGGAGAAGGAGAAGTGTTCGCGTTGTCTGTGTTTTTCTTCGTGCCCACAATGGGAAGTGAGCGTCCAGCGGGGGGAAATGGCCGCCACGTCAATCATGAGTCCAGGGTTGCCAGATTTCCCGCCCAATCTGGCAACCCTAGCTGTAGCGAAATCGGACCCAATCTGGCAACCCTGCATGGGTCCCACAATGCAACTGTTTATTTATTCCTGCTAGCTTGAAAAACACAGGAGGGCCTCCTCCGCTGCGGACGGAGCCGAGAGGCCACGACGCGTTGAACACGTTTACGTATGCCTACTTTATGCGTCCTCGTTACGATTTTGACTAGACGTTTTTATGTTATTAAAAAGGGTATATTGAATATTTGTTTACTCGCTGTTGATGTTTTGTAGTGGTTATGAAATCACATTGTGTTCCTGAAAACTGTTTTAAATGATATTTTCTAAGATTATTTGCTTATTATTCGATAGTATAACTATGTATAATATAGTATAATGGAAATCCGTAGTATTTTATTGTTTTGATCTCTGCTGCTACTCATTTGTACTTATTTTTTCTACGTTTACTTTATCTTGTTATGCTTTATCTTGTTATTATTATGTTTGCTATGTGGCTGTTGAGGAACCAAGCCCAAGAATGTTGCTCTTGTTTACTTGTACATTAAGATGAAATAAAAGTAGTTCTGATTCTTATTCAGATCACACATTTCTTACAACTTTAACTATATATTCTTAACGTGCCTTTTTTTAGGGTATTTGGAAACTTGTTTTTACTCACCTTGGATGTTTTTGTAGTAGTTATACAATAACATTGTGTTCCTGAAAAGTTTTTAATTATCTTTTCTAAGAATATTTGCGTATTATTCCATAGTAGGCCTATACCACAGTTGAACATATTTATTAATAAAAATGTTAAACGCTAAAGGTTTTATTAATAGAATCCTATGAAATGTTTAAACTTGTAAGAGTTAGTACCTTTTTGCTTTAACAAAACTTTTCAAGAATGTATTTAACAAAATTGTTCAACCACAAGATTATGTTTATTATATTTGCGCATGAATTTGAGTACAAATATTTGTAAAAATAAAAAAGACGACATAAATCAAAAACACAGTAGTAAAAAAAAATCATAGGTTATCATATCAACCTGAGAGAGGAACCAAAAGTCATAACCTGGATATAACAAGGCTGAAAAATAAACCATCAACGAAAAGGTCTGTCTGCTACATATATGCCGCTTTTAGTCTACCAAAGCATGCAGTCATTACACAACAATGACATTTCAAATTGGCAACCAGAATGATACTTTTGTAATTTTCTATGCTTATACAATAACAGTAGAAATACATCAATGTCATAGAAAACACTTTGTTTCAACAAATCTCTTAAGGAAAAACCACAATGTTAGATGATAATCAATCAATCAATCAATTAACCATACCAATGTAGAATGAAAATGCCATTTCCTATGCTAATTTGAGAACCCAAACTTGTCTCAGTGTAATTTTCTTGATAACTCACCCATAATGACAATGATAGTTCTCTCAAGCTGGTTAGTTGGATTTAAGTAGAGTGTTTTATTACCATGCCATTTAAACATAATTACCACTATTCTAACTCTATAAGCAGACTTTGCTACTAGTAGCACCAAAGGAGACGTGACGGCACATTTTACAGTTATCACAATCAAGAGTATATAGGACCTCAAACCAAACTACTAGTAAAGATTGTAGGGAGACAGGATGAAAGGTGAGGGGGATGTGAGGAAAATGGAAATGATCAACGTGAAAGCATCTTAGGCGCGCTCCCCACGGATGCGACGGGCCAGCTGGATGTCCTTGGGCATGATGGTGACACGCTTGGCGTGGATGGCGCACAAGTTGGTGTCCTCAAACAGACCCACCAGGTAGGCCTCGCTGGCCTCCTGCACATGGAGAGGAACAGGGGAGAGTTAGAAGCTCCTCGCAGTTCTCAGGAAGTTTCTATAGACAAAAGTTTGCTTTGATGACTTTCGCATTTCTAAATCGAAGCACTGCAGTCATGTACATTCTGTAGATAAAAGGACAAGCGCTGAGTGGGTTCTCACCTGCAGAGCTCCGATGGCGGCACTCTGGAAGCGCAGGTCGGTCTTGAAGTCCTGGGCGATTTCTCTCACCAGACGCTGGAAGGGCAGCTTGCGGATCAGCAGCTCAGTGGACTTCTGGTAGCGACGGATCTCACGCAGAGCCACGGTTCCAGGTCTGGAGAGGAAGATGTTTTTTCACAAAATTATTAAAAATAAGGAAATAATGATACCTGCCAACGTCAATATAATTTCCTATGATGATTAAAGAAAACTGTATTCATATGCAACCATGTGTACATACACTAGGCTGCTTAATGCCGGTTTCTAATTAGTAGGCCTACAGTTCAATTAATCATAAGCCATGGTGAGGATTTCAAACAATTCCTTTTTTATCTTCAAAAATGATTTTAGGATATCTTCATGGTTTAATACTTGATTCATTTTATTATACAAATGGATGGGTTTCGTAAACATGTGGCACTTCAGTCTACCTGTAACGATGGGGCTTCTTCACGCCCCCGGTGGACGGGGCGCTCTTGCGGGCAGCCTTTGTAGCCAGCTGCTTACGAGGGGCTTTGCCTCCGGTGGATTTACGGGCGGTCTGCTTGGTACGGGCCATGGCTTCAAGAGATCACCTGAGAAAAATAAAATAAAAACCTTTAGAAAATCTATAATTAATTTGTAAACATGTTTTGAATCCGTCATAATGTAATTACATGATCCAATAACATATTTTTTCCGACTTTCATCAGATCACTTTGAAAGGAAATGTATCAAAGTTGAGGAAATTAGAAATCTACTGCTGCCAATTGTATCCAGGAGGCTTATGCAATATTACCATTTTGTGTGACATTTTAGGTAGCAAATCATGTCGTTTGTATTTACATTTCAATCCAATCAGCATCGAGACATTTTCATTAGGGTTGGACCTGTCTGAAAATTCCACCAATGGCAGCGAAGAGGATCAACCGACTAACCCCGCCTCCTGCGGACTAAGACAGGTTCGCTCGTTTCATTGGTCTGGCTCTCCCGGGTACACGCGAGCCTTGCTTTTTTAATCCAAATAAGCTATTTCGTCGGAAAACCACTAGTTCCCGCCCGCGCGGGCTGCGCTAGGCAATGAAACGAGCGTCCGGAAAGATGACTGCTGGCTGCTTACAGCGAGAATGTAAACGGGAAGGAAAATCGTTGTTCCAAAGAAGAAACTGAACACGATAAAGACCGAATAATAAGAAAACAACCGAATGGAACTTGAATCCGAATTTTAAAATAGAAAATATACACCTTTAAGGAACTATTTATGGACAACCGTTTATTGGATGACCCTCACTTTGGCCGCATTTTCGAGTCAAAATCGACCACACCGAGAGCTTTGAGACCCGCGTCTCCTCGACCAGGCTGATAATAGCTCGCCTTTCTGGCGTTTCTTCTCCGTCAAAAATAAAAAACAAAACATGCCCATCGACTAAATGTAACGACAGCAGACGAAATATTAAGGTTTTACGAAAAATGTCACACTTACCTCTAAAAACTTTACGGAAGATAACAGCTTTGAATTTGGGATTTATTTTGGAGTCTCTAAAGCGTTGTTCTCTCAATAAAATGAAGGGAGGGTAAAAGAGAACATAGGAAAATGATAGAAGACACGTTTCCCATGATGCACTGGGAACAAACATTTTACATGGGGCTGAAATTAAACTTATTGATCCCCCCCACACACACACAAAGACACGCACACATACGGACACACACATGCGTTCAATCTAATTCAACAAGTTACAAGTTATTATTTTAGGGCTCCCAAATATAATGTATAAAGCTTAATTTGTGTTAAACTGTTAAACAGCAACCAGTAAACTTGATCTATCCATGTCTCAGAAAAATACCATATAACTTTCATGCACATCCAAACGATTATTAAGCATTTATTTTATTTTTAATTGAACTAAATAACGCTGTAACAAACTAATTAACTATAATTTGATAATTTGTGCGGTATCCATACGAATGCCATTATACATACATTTACATGAATTCCCCTTTATGAATGTATTAATGAATAAGGGAAAATTAGTTCATGCATTTCTAAGGCACACATGTGAATAACACAACATTTACAAAACGACACAAATAATATCTGCGCCTCCGGTCGTGTCCTATATCTGCCCCTTGGGGGCGCAGTGGCTGAACTCAGACTGCTCACTCCCACAAACGAAGAAGAGCCTCGTCCACTCTCACCGCAGCATGGCGCCCAACAGGCGGCTGAAACGCGTGGCGGCGTCGCAGCCTGGGTATTTGACGTTAAATGCGTCAATAAAGCCCGAAAATGTGGTTAGCAGTAAGAGAAAGCGTATTAATAAGAATAAGAAAAAGAACTGGAACAAGCACAGCGATGTGAACGACGTCGAGGACTTCCTCGAAGACGTCCGTCTACAGGAGAGGACCACGGGGTAAGAGGTGTTCCTCCGCTCCCTTTAACCCCACGGCGCTCCTCCTCTGGGCTCATTCATATAACCGCGACCGGTAGATATACAATTGACTCGAGATATGGATGTTATTCTGTAAAGGACTTGTTGCACGGTTGTTTGTATTCACAACAAGTCCACGTGTTGGTGAATCCAGGGCTCACTTTCTTCAACCAGTGAGGCCTCGACTACACTCAACGCCCGGGCTGTAATGTCCACTAAACGTGCTATAATGGTCACTATGTACACTATACACGTGCTGTAATGTTATAAAATGTATGTTGGAGGTAACTGGACTCAAACTAGAAATAATCAGCAGCGCATGTTGGGGCCTTCTTTGTTTACCTCCACCTACGTGTTATTCTGTCCTGGTTTGAAGCAGTGTTGTTGGACTGGGATATAATGCAATCTAGATCTGTTGCATGTATATGGTTATGTTAACACAACATCGAGTTATTGTATGTATTGCTATACCTTTTATTTAGCGTTGAAAGCGAATGGAAAGATTACTTTTAACTTACATTATTTACTTTATTCGACAGCGGCCTCATATCAGATAAATCGGATGAGAGTTTGTTCTTTTTGGATGCTGGAGAAGACAAAGCTGCTACTCAGACAGGTAAACATTAAAACACCCCGCATGCTATGCTGTTAACCACTCATCATGGCATCTGCACTGTTCCTGCATTCACAGTAAACAGACTTCTAAATTGTCTGCTGGCTGTTTGGATAATGTACATTTTTGTCCCTCTTCTTGGAGTAGCGGAACCAACTCAAGAAACGACTGGGAGACGGAAATCGCTGCGCCCCCTGAAGGTAGACCTGATACTGAAGAACAACTCTCTCGTCCCTGTGCCTAAAGAGTAAGTTTCACATTTCTGGTGCCGTTGAAGAATATTGTCACTTCACCATGTCCCGGGCATACACCTCCACCCCACACTATGAATTTAGTATTCCAGTTTTTTTTATTGTACTTGCAAGACCTTTATTATTTTCAGTATTAAAGGGTGTATCAGTGATGTTGGGTGATGTCACTTCTGTTGGTTTTTTAAGCAAGATCCCAAACAAACAGAGCCAGCTCGCCCCTCCCTTTCATGTTTCGTGCATCCAGTAAACACTATCACAAACACAGCAGAAAACCACACTACACCCACCCTTTGTCAGTGATTGGATGGAATTCTATTTATTTTGGTGTGTTTGGTAGTACCATCTGTTTTTGTGTGCGATCTCGGACCATAGGCTGCCTAAAGAGATGTTTTTTTAGTTTTTTTTTGATGGACAGCTTATGGGGCAGGCAGCTAGCGGATCATGAGTAAGGATCAGATGAATGTTATTTATGTTTCGACCTAGAATCGACAATACATCCTTTAAGAATTTTCCTTGACCAAATTTAACTTATTGTCTGAAACTTGCCCACTTTGACTATTGACATCAAATCAAAAACCATTCTAACCTAATGCAAATGTTTCTTCCCAGTATCCTTGCTTACCAGCTACCCAATGCTAAGAAGTTGCGCAACGTGGCCAAAAAGGCGGAGGAGCTGGCCGCCAAAGGCAAGGTGCCCAGAAAACACAGACCGCCCACCAAGGCTGACAGGCCGACCAAGACGACCGCCGCAGACGCCCCCAACAACCCCACGAGAGACTTCTATGACATGTGGGGAGAAGAGAGTGAGTTTTGTCCTGCGACGATTCCACCCTAAAATGACCCGACTATATTGGGAATTTATTGACATTCCTTTTACATTTGAGCCATTTAATAGAAAAACATAATCCAATATTTTTAGTTGAGTCAATATCCTGTGATGATCCCATCCTTGCGCTCCCAGTATTCCCTTTACGGGGAATGTGAAGACACACAGGTGGAGCTTGGCAGACTGTTGTGAACGGTCTGCTGGGATCTGAGGATATTAATGTAGATTGTTGTTGAGCCCATGGGTAGGATATTGATCAGGATGTAGTGAAGGTTAGAGAGGGATTTGGGTACAAAGTCCCCTGTAGCAGCAAGCCATGTATACAAAAAGAACCCCTACATTTGAAGGCTCAATCGGTTGATTATTTATTTTATATATCTATGGCTGGAATACTGACCATATTAAGCACTTGGTTTAATGTTACTGACCTCTCTTTGTTCTTCACACAGCCAAAGAGACGCGTGACCCATGGTACCTTCAACAGACTGGCAAGGCGCCCGTCAAGGTGAGCAAAACCAATCATACGATGTCAATACATGATTCAAATATACATTATTTTACATCACAAAGTTTTGGGCAATAGTTTATTTCCACCGGCTGCTAAGACTCCTATTGGTTCCGTCTTGGGTGTTCTGTGTATTAATGGCTTCATCTTGTGTGTCAGCGTCGGGAGAAATTGAACGAGAAGTCATCCCTCCTTCCAGCGGTGGAGATTATCGCCCCCGGAGGTTCCTACAACCCAGACTTCTTCTCCCATCAGGTACTGGTTTCTTTCTGCCTGGTGTAGTCTACGCTAGCCTAATGACCTGTGCGCACAGGTACGGTAAAAACAACTACCAGTTATTGAAAATGTATATATTTAGGTCATGTTAAATTCTAAAATGACCCCAGTGGGAGTTTATTGGCATTCTTTTACGCTTGAGCCATTTAATAGGAAGTGGAGTTGAGTGGTAAATATCCTGTGATGAACCCATCCTTGCGCTCCCAGTATTCCTTTCACAGGGAATGTGAAGATTCCCAGGTGGTGCTTGGGAGACTGTTGTAAACGGTCTCCTGGGATCTGAGGATATTCAAATATAACCTTGTAGTTGAATGTTTTTGTAATCGTGTTTGTTTGTCCTGTGATCTGCTGATTTCAAAGGTTGATGAAAATGCAGGTCAAACGTAAAGCTCCTTTACTGTATCGCAGAATGTTTTTAGTCTTTGAGCATTGTTTTTAATGCACCTCATCCATTACCTGGTGACACAGGCCTTGCTGCTGAAGGCCCATGAGGTGGAGGTGAAGAAGGAAAAAGAGGATAACAAAATATTAAAACAGCTGGCCTTCGACAAAGATGACAGGGCCACAGAGGTACGTCTTCGACCCACAAGCAACAATGCATCATCCGAAAATGCAGATTTTTGTATGTTCCCAGAAAGTATGATTCCTTAATGCATGCATGTTTCTATTTTTATTTTTTTAGGAGAGTGTCTTCCAAGAGCAGGCGGAGGGTCTGGAAGAAGAGGACGATGATCCTGACGATTTCAATACTCCCTGCACTGTGGGAATCCTTAATTTAGTCGAGAAGAAGACGGAGAAGCAGAGGAAGAAGGAACGTGTGCAGAAGATTAAGGTACGTGTATCCCAGAATGCATTGTAGCGTACTACACCCTGTGGGTGGGACAGTGTTTTCCACTTGGCTCTTATGTGCCACATACATGGGTCATAAACTAATCAATCAAGGACATGTGGCATTCATTTACATTTTCTCTGTTTAGAAAGCATTTGGTGATTCCAGTATTTTTAGTTGAGCGGAAAAATGTCCAGTGATGATTCCATCCTTGCGCTCCCAGTATTCCCTTCACGGGGAATGTGAAGATTCCAGGTGGTGCTCGGGAGACTGTTGTCAACGGTCTCCTGGGATCTGAGGATATTTAGATAGCTGATTTCCAGGAGGGAACATTCTAGAATTGTCAGGTTATCCTTTCCGCACAATTCTCTGGTTTATATGCTCTAAATATTAACTTGAATTAAAGTTAACTTGAATGAATGCATGTTTTACTAAATCATGCAATGCATTTAATGCTGTAAAAACCCTAAATGGTATGCTTGTTGTTGGCGTGTGCCTCCAGATTCTTGAAATGGGAGTTCCCAGAGCTTTCACATTGGCTTCTCTGTTAGCATACCTATACCGATTGCCACGGTAAAGCCTCCTCCTCCACCTTACAGGAGCAGCGCCGGCTTGCTTCGCGGTACAAGACGGGCCAGCAGCAGCAGCTGTTCCAGCTGCGCTCCATCAAGTTGTCACTGCGGCAGAGGGAGCAAAGGACCAAGGACAGACAGACGCAGCGCAGGGCTAACCAGGAGGCTGAGAAGTACAGGCCCCGGCGTCTCGGCAAACTCAAGTAAAGAACTCTTATTTCTACCTTTTTATTAAAGGTGCAATGTACAGAATTTGAATTTAAGATACCTCCAGTAAAGGAATGATTATGGTCTCACGTGATGCAAGGGGGTTACGGACCCCTTACGTCCTTGCAGACCCTCCTTGCGTCCACCGCAAGGGCCTGACGTGTGCCTCCCAAAAATTCTAACCTTCCATTGAGGCGACAGCCGCAAACGCTGTGATTGGTCCGATTACTAAAACCAGACACAACCATAAAGGTTCACGACTGCGTCGATGCGCCTGCGTGGTCCTTGCGTTGAATGTGGGACCATAATCAGCCCTTAAGTTTGGAAGAAAAAACCCACTGCTCCCCTGTTGCCCACACTTTCTTATAAAAACCCTTAAAGGTGTCCTTCAGCGAGAAACCGTTTAATACTGTTCCTGTTGAAATATGATGGGTCTCGATTGCCTGCATTAGCAAATGAAGGCAAATAAACGAGGGAATCAGAAAAGCACTACATACTGACGGCGATTGGATACAGAAAGAAAAGCCGCCTCGGGGCTCCTCTGTGCCCCATGCCAAAAAGAGCCCTGTGTAATTGAGCTGCACAGAACCGCACCTTCACTAGCCCAGTGTTCAAGCCGCACCGAACCGCACAGATGAAACGAGGGGGGAAACCCATACGTGCCCTTTTCATAAATATCCTTAATCCATAACGGGGTGCAGTAAGAGTCCAATGGCGTCGCCGTCTTCAAAGTAAAGCAAGCTGCAAGCACGTAAGCAGCAGCAGCACCAGTGTGCAAATTCCCTACTAGACCAAACAAGACTAGTAAAGTTCTTGCATGATACTGAAGCCTACAGCGATCGTTAGTTAACTTGTGTGGTGTTAGTGGTGCCTTATCATTACTCATTGGCAATGAGATTGTTACCTGCTCTCATTGGCTGAAACATTGAGAACGTCTTAGACTCAATAAGGTCGAGGGGAGACGAAGCTCTGTGTATCTTTTATTTATGTGACTATTTGTTTTATGTAAAAAAAAAAAAAAGGAATAGAAGAATCAGTTCTCTTGTTTTGGGAATCAGTTCTCGTCGTTCACCTTCTGGATTCGTTCGTTCGAATCAGAAACCCACAAGGAGCTCAGTGGTTCTCTCGCTTGCTCGTTCTCTAAGTTTAATTGGTATTACTGTGACAGACAGTGCTGTTAGCCAATCAGAGGTGAGTCATTTGCATGTCATGAATAAGAGTCAAAATCCTGTCGTTCCTCCCCGCCCACCTCCTCCACCACACTAGAACAGTGTGAAACGGGAGCATCAGAGCATTTTGTTCCCCAAAACGACTCACAGGGCATTCATTGCTACTGTTGAACAACACAAAATGAAAAACTGCAATAGCCGTGTACCGACCAGGCGTACTGTGAGTGAGGTTTTGTGGGTGCGGTTTGGAGAGGATCTGTCTCATTTTACAATATTAGTTCATGACTCGTGATCGAGTCGTCCTAATGCTGTTGTGCTGCATTGCCTCTGTGTGCAGCCAACTGACAAAATGACTGTCCGTAAGTCCATAAGCAAGCCCTGAAGTTTGTGTGGAGATACACTTTTCCATGCAAAGTCAGTTTTCGTACATCTGGTCGTTTTTTGTGCATAAGCAAGCTTCGTACATGAGGCCCCTGCTCCGTACGCAGCTATTGACACCTTTAACTTGCGACTTCTCTAAGCTTGCTTAAGTCTGAGCAATTGACCTAGATCCCTGTAGCTTTAAGCTTTAAGCTTGGCCTCTAAATGACAGAATGTTATATATTTTTTGAGTATTCAATTATTCAATTGACCATCTGGGACGGTGGTCTGTGTCTGAGCTTCTCCCGTTGGTCCTCTTCTCCGTAGATTCACGGCCCAGGACCTTGAGGTGCAGCTCACCAACGAGCTGACGGGATCGCTACGAACACTCAAGGTACGAATGCTTGTATTCTCCTGGCCGTTCATATCGTCCCTTATTCTCCATAATGCTTGTGTTTTCTTTTATGGTGTCCCAGTCGTGACGTGATGTCTCTTGTCTTGTGTCTCCCATTATCTGCTGCTACTTGTACTACTGCCACCCTGCAGCCAGAGGGCAGTGTCCTCAAGGACCGCTTCAAGAGTCTGCAGAAGAGGAATCTGATTGAACCGAGGGAGAGGGCAAAGTAAGGACCGTTGGGCTAACATTTGCATCAATCCACCCCCCCTCCTAAATCCCATGCACTTTTTCCCTGTTGATTAGACACTGAGTATCTCATTGTTGCATATGTTCATGACTCATTTAATCTCATTGATGTTTACCATATATCTTCTTCCACACAGGTTCAAGCGGAGACTCAAGATCAAATATGTGGAGAAGAGGTCCTTCAGAGAAATAACCTAACTCCATTAGCCACTGGAGGAGCAGGCGACGCCCCTGGTTCTGATCGCCATCACCATGTATACATATGAAGCCACATATAAATGGACGCCCCCCCCCTGGACAACGGATGCTTTGCACGGACTGACCCTTGTGGTCAATGGCCGTTTTAAAGTCCCATCACCAGTAATGGTTGGGTTGATTATCAATGCTTATAAATGACCCCTTAGAATCCAAGGAAAGAAACAAGTCTGTATCTGCCGTTAGCTGCTTGGGTTGGTCAAGGAGTGTACAGTGTTTTTGCAGGTTTTGTATCCCCAGGGAATGCAATTAATATCTTGAATAAATATTTTATTGCTCTCATTGTTGGTCTCCTTTTAATGTTTGACTGAGATGGAATGACCCGATGTGTGCAATGTCGTTTCCATGCACAGTTCTCGAACAACCTAATTACGGCCAATACATTCAAGGATTCTGTGGATCAGTCTCGGCCAAGAATAATGTGACAAGATGCCCATCATACACCATTAGGAACTATAAAAGATGGGATGGGAGTGTGTGGAATAAGTATACCCGCACACTTTCACTGCTGCTCCCAGTAATTTAATTCAAAATTCACGTTTGGACCATAGTAAGTGTCAGGTGTTAAAAGGAAGAAAGTGTGGGAGGGGGTATATACCTCTATGAACACCCCCCCCCCCCCAAGAGTGTTCAAGTGCTAATCGGATCACATTCACCACAAAACAAAAGGCAAAGTAAAAGTTTACAATCTCCATACAAAATTAAGGTGAACTGGGCATACATTGTGGTGAAACAGGTTATCACGTATTGCCAACTTTGGGCCAGTGTGTGGCTCAGGAGGTAGAGCTGGTTGGTTGCTAGTTAAATCCCCGGCTCCTGTAGAGGTGTCCCTGAGCAAGGCGCCTCTGTTCCTGACGATCTGGCTGTCGGCTTGCATTTATGACACAATCTTTGGTGTATGGATGGATGTAAGGCAATATCGTCAAGTGCATTGCCACTGGTTAAAGGCAGTCCATTAACCATTAGGGTGGGTTATCCTGACGTCTTCAAAATGCTCATTAAATTAAAAGGTATGGCTAATTTGTGACTAACAGGATTTGTGCAGCAGTGTCACAAGTAGGCCTACTCAATGGCAGGTCAGCGGCCATAATGGATTGTGTAAAGCATCATTTAATTTGGTATCTTGTTCTGGTTGAGAGTACTGTGGCTCTTGACCACACTAAAGACCAAAGCCTATTATCGGGTAATCAGTAAGAAAATCGTAATCTTTTTCCCTAGGGTTTGCCGAAAGGCCCGCCGACCACTTAGTGGGCCCTGAAGTGTTTGCACCTCCACAACAGACGGGCCACCGGTGGCCAGACAAACCCTGTTCAGTCTGCACTATGGATATGATCACGCACACGCACACGCACACACCTGTGCGATGTGTGGTTGTGTTTTATAGCCCAATGCACTGGTATCCATGAATTGGGAAGACTAACTGGTGAAACAGAATAGGCTATATATTATA
>OMLJ01001067.1:0-12994 GCA_900302595.1 Gadiculus argenteus | reverse complement strand
GCCCGGGCTGGGGGGGCTGCAGAGACGGCTGCACAGCTGGCTCCTGGAGGGGGACGGAGCAGAGTAGGGGTGGGACACGTGTTAAAGTGCATGTGATGGTTTCAACGGGCCCAGGGGTATGTGTGTGTATGTGTGTGTGTGTGAGTGTGTGTTGTGTGTGCATTTTACATTACATTTAGTTTAGGGCATTTAACAGACGCTTTTGTCTGACAAATGGGCAAAAAAGCCCAGGGGTATGTGTGTGCGTGTGTGTGTGTGTGTGTGTGTGTGTGCGTTCGTGCGTGCGTGTGCGTGTGTGTGTGTGTGTGTTCACCTCTACTGGAGTAGGAGGAAGAGGTTTCGGGGAGTCCTTTCTGTATTTGGACAAGCCTGTAAAATGGGAGAGGGTTTTCTTCAGGTTGTTTTGTACTCTCTGTAACAGGTTGAAATGGACGTTGCGTCGAGTGAGGAGACCCTACGTTCTAACACCCTGCACCCCATGGCCTGCTTCACTTCCTGTTGACAGCACTGCCACTGGCCGTCCACCCAGAAACACGGATGGTACTTCTGCTTGAGGTCCTTGTTGTAGCGCACCACTGCACACGAACGTACGCACACACACACACACACACACACACGCGCGCACACGTTAACATTGAATTGACTGTCATATTTGGAAAATAACTGACCAAAGCAGAGATATAAACATATACCAACTTTCTTTAAGTTTTCGTATCCAGGCCGATTGAATGTCGCCATTCTTTGCGAAGATGTACAGTGGGCCGTCGTCATATATGACCTGAGTGTGAGAGGACAACCGTAACATTAATGGGGGCTGTGAGAAGGTTATAGGTTATAGAAGGTTATAAACCCATATGGTTTTGATCACAATCCGAGAAAAGGCAGTTTTGAAGTTGAAAACCGAATCCAATAAAGGGTTAGATTAGGAGTATATAAAGGTTATTACACAGGTAGTGTAATAACTTATATAAAAATAACTAAATAACTAATATTTCTACTCGTCTTTGTGTTTAATATTTTTAAATTGGGTTTTGTGTGGATGGATAAATACATGGAGGGCTTCCGATCAGAATACAAATGCTGCTTGTCAAATGTTATTTATCCTGTCATTTAAATGACGATGCATTTGGAAATGTTGCTGAATATCTGCATATTCAACACTGATCATCAAAGTCGATTTGTAATATCGAGTCAGTTTGTGCTACTAATTCAGCACACTATTGATAAATATCACCCAGCAACGTCCAGTCTTAACAACGAGAATAATCTGGAAGAAGTCGCTCCTCCTTCTTGTGTTTCACAAAGGGGGGAAATAGCGAGCGTTGAACATCAAACTGAAATCCCGACGTTGATTTGATCCTCTGCCACCTGGACCGACCTCTGTCCTTCTGTTTGTTCAACCAGTTTCACTTCCCACTTTGAAGCTTTTTGGTTTTTTAAAGCTTTGATGGTACTGTAAGTCCACTCCTATTCAGCCCTACATGTATCATGTTTCCATCGCAGATATAAATAACGTCTGAAAAACTTGGTTTCAATAATGGGAAGCAAAAAATCAAAATCTAACTTTATATACACGCGATGGAAACAATTGTTTTTTCAATTGTTCAGTCAGAATCTTGACTACAGAGGATAATGTCTTGATGAGTGACGTGATGGGACGGGTGTACCTGGAATGGGTAGAGCCGTTCCAGAGGGGCGTGGGGCTCAGGGTGAACCTTCTCCACACACTTTACCTTCTGGAGATCCACGGTTCCCCGGAGACTTTTCCTCCTCTGATGAGAGCGAGAGAGAGAGAGAGAGAAGAGAGAGAGAAGAAATCCAGCGACGATATTGAGAGAGACAGATGGAGAGAGACAGAGAGACAGAGAGAGACAGAGAGAGACAGAGAGAGAGAGAGAAGAATCCAGCGACATGTTGATGTAATTTTCTGTCAGTTTGATTCCAACACACATCGTTTATTACTGTAAGTTGAACACCTACCCCCTTGTCCTGGTCATACTCGTAGTAGGCCAGCTTCTCCTGTGTGAGCACAAACAGTCTCTCCTTGTAGTTCAGGGGAGACGTCTTCTTTTTCTGCTGCGACCTCTTAATGAAGCATTCTTCCAGGATGCTTGACGCCATCCTTCCTTGAGCTGGAACCCCAGCCGAGGGGAGGCAGAGCATGAGTGGGGACTTGTTCATCGGCTATCTAGTCAAATTATACTGTAGGATTTGTGTAAAGGGACCGTGCGGAAGTTCCTGGTGGCCTGTTGTTTCAGCACCACAGAAACATATTCACAGCTACAAGATCTTATCACCTACTCCAACACTTCACTCCGCCACACTGGCGTGCAAAACTCCTCCGCTCTAAACAGCTCAACCTACCAAAACCATCTTTTTTAGATGTTGGCCAGTATGTCACTCTGAGGGCTGAGAGAGCTGCCAGTGATACAAGGGCCAGCGTTTGAAATGTCTGAATGAGCTAATCATTCAGGGATGTAAAATAACAGAGCTCCTTTGTGGTCCAGCTCCTTTGTGGGAGCTGGACCCACCCATGTACAGATCCGACAAGGTAATGATTAGAGAGAAAGAGAGAAAACTTAAGAGCAACAGGTGCAGGCAATACCGCTACAATCCACACTCTCACGTATAAATATGTACACACAGGACACGCTTACATAGGAAGCATTTTAGTCACGTTGGGTTGAATTTATGGCGCACCATCTGCGCAACATCACCATAACCACAAAACAAAAACGACATTATTAACTAACCTTGTTCTGTTTAACTCTATCCAGTCGTTTTTTTGTTTAAAGAAAACCCTTTGATTGCATTCTTTTTTGCTTGTATGAATACTTGACAGAAAAGCAGCAAATGACTCTATGCAAATGAAAATGTTGTTCACTTTAGCCTATTTTCAGCCTGCGAGCACTTCCTGCTATCATCTGAACTGTAACGACACCCTCCCCCCCTCCTCCTCCACCACCACCACCACTGACAGCCCTCACTTCGCAGCGACAAAACTAAAGCCACAGTGTGTTTATTGACTTGTTATCGCCACCACTGTACTTCAGTACGACACCCAGCAAACACTTCCCAATGCACACGCATGCATTCGTGCAGTGCATCTCCGTGTTGACCCACAGCGGCCAGAGGAAACGCATCCACTGTAGACTTATCTGCAGCTGACGCCATTTTCATTATTTATTTTATCTTGCTGAACAGAAGGGCTGTTTTTTTTTGTTTTTTTTTCTCTCTGACTTGTTGCTTTTATCCTGAGCTTGTGACTCAGTGTGGCTGACAGACGGCATAATGGGGAAGTTGCGTCAATGTTGCACTATGATACAAAGGGAGAAGAAACTCGGTGGCACTCATGCTCCACCATTTGGACCCCTGTCCTCTCTGGGCCGTCGGGGGGTTGATCGATGGGACAGCACAGTGTCACCGTCTTCTTAGTTGAACTGCGTATTGAATTTGGGCGGCGATTTGAGGGTCAATGTTGCCACAAAGAAGAGTCAATGTGAGGAAATGCCCCATTAAGATGCGTGCCTTCCTATGCGTGCCACAAAGAAGAGTGGCACGCATAGGAAGATCTTAATGGGGTATTTTCGTACATGAATTTCACACTATAGTCGTCCTCGTGATTGACTCAAACAAAGTGTGTCTGCGAAGCCTCCCACTGCGTCACTGAGCGAGGTGTGAGCAAGGGCGGGAAAGGAACGGCCCCTTGGGAGGAAAAAAAAACTACCCCTACATTCGAACTGAATTCCACTGAATTCAACAGGCCAGCTTTGTGATTGACGGACAGGTTCAACATGAACAGATAAGGAGGTTCTGGGTGGAAGTTTGGTGGCAGATTAGTGTTTACTGATTATGGCGAATTATGGCTACTCCATCTCCATCGAAATATCTCCATTCATTCACCGTTTGAGAGGTCTTTGATAGGCTGCCACCAGAAAACACAATAAACACACCAGTCATGGTGCACATATTGAAAATACCATAATTCATGTTCAAAAGGGTTGCATATGCAGCCTCTCAATAACCCAACAGGTGGACGAGGAGCGCAGGTGTCATATTCTTAGTTTTGTTGCATGAAAACTTTTTGTTTGAAACTCAAAGCAGTAACAACAGCAGTAGGTGAACACATCAATACTATACAACCTGGCAAAACTCCAGAAGAAACAACAGAACTCCATTGGTTTACAATAGTATATCATTCACTAAATAATGGTGGTGTGGTAAGGGTGGGGAATTCCCAGTGGACCGAATTAGCTGAATCCCAATGAAACTGGGACCCTAATGGCCAAACCTCACCATAATACACATCTCGGACGACCCCATCATCACTGGCAATTTAGCTCCAAAAACCAGCAAGATATGGATGACTATTGAACAAACAAAGCCTGTGTTTTCTGATTGGTCGGTCGTGAGGAAAAACTGTGTTCATCTCTTAACGCAATTGTGTTCATTTGGACTAAATAAGTCATTTTAGAATACCGGATTCAAAAGCCTTGACTCTTACCTGAGTGACGACACTATGGAGAAGGAGAGGTGATCAGAGAGGATGGGTGGGGACCTCTGCCTGGACGGCTGGTCTTCCATGTAATGTGAGTGAGTGTGTGCTAAGAACCTAAACCACACCCACAGAGAGGAATTGACTCCACTTGCTTCCCCTTTTTTTTCTGCTCATTTTCATATCTTCTCTGAACAGTTTTTGTTCTGTGATAAGTGCAACGTGGCTAAACATTAACGCTTTGTTCGTGGGTCAGCCAACCGTTAAGAGTGTAAGGCCTTTCCTTGGGAGTTTGTGTTACATTTACTAATTTCATCTGTTATAAAAAAAATATCTGTATTAAGTAAGTATATATGGAGCTGGTGCTGTTGTTTCTTTGTATTTAATTGTATTCTTTAATTGTAAAATAATGTCTTGAGTGCAGTTTCGATTTGTGACAGGGGAGTTGGGAGATTAATAACTCCAGTTTTTTTTTTTTACATTCTGAAATATTAATATCTCACCACTGGGGGGCGCATTGTTAGAACAGCTTCACCTCCAACCCGACGGCCGGCTGGTTTAAAGTAGAGCGCTTCCGGTTCAGGGCTCTCTCTTTTCCTCCGCATCGGGTTGCAGCGATGGTAGGGAATCCATTCTCCCAAATACTTTTTTAAAATCTAACGCAATCCTACCGCTAATAACGCGTTCACCCTCTGGGTATTGATGCACGCTTGTAGTGTGTTCTGTGGAACATCGATGCGAGGTGTCATTTGTTAGATGTTTGCATTATTAGAGGTAGAATCGCTGTTAATGTGGACAGTGGTCCCAGTGTGGAGACAGTGCGCGGCCTGATCCACACCGCCGGTACCACAGCGTGTTGTACGTTATTAAAACTGCTCAGTTCTGGCGTAATGTGGCTCTCAATGAGTCGTGTTGTAATTGTCAAACCATTTGAATCCTCTTTTTGAGTTATTGTTGGTCGTAAACACTGATGCTAACGTTAGCTTGTTGCTACATCCAGACTCCACCGCAGTGATAGAGGAGGCTGGTCTGATAATAGTCCTTCACAACCACCGGAGTTACTACACACTATTCAATTAAGCAACACATTTAAACATTTTTACAAATGAAATGCAATTATCTGAACCTCCTACCGTTTCTATGTATGATGTTCAGCAAACTGTCTGTTTGGAGGACGTGTTGATGTGTCTCACTGCACATGTTGACCTGTGGGGTGTGTGTGTGTGTGTGTGTGTGTGTGTGTGTGTGTGTGTGTGTGTGTGTGTAGGTGAACGTCCCGAAGACCCGCAGGACGTACTGCAAGAAGTGCAAGAAGCACTCTACCCATAAAGTGAGCCAGTACAAGAAGGGAAAGGATTCCCTCTACGCACAGGGTATGTAGTCCTGACTGACTGACAGACAGACACAGGGTATGTGGTACTGACTGACTGACTGACAGACAGACACAGGGTATGCAGGACTGACTGACAGACACAGGGTATTGACTGACTGACGGACTCGGTATGTGGTCCTGACAGGTACTGTGTTTCTAAAATAGGACTTTGTTTCTAGCGATACAAAGCTTAATGCAAATGGGTGGAGTGTCCATTTAATGGAAAAGTTTAAAACATTCTCCAGGCTATATTCCCCGTCGCCGTTCCCTCTGAGCTGCTCCAGTCACTTATGTCTTTAGTGTATTGAATGGGAGAAACTCCAACATTGATATCTCCAGACAGCTTGTGTCTTCTCCGTTGGTGTGGCCTTTGGTTTCAGAACATTAAACGTTTGTCATGTATGGGCAGCGTTCTGTGATCTTAAATTCTCACCGTTTCGACGAAGTTTGACGTCCTTAAGCACTTGTGTCTACAAATGTCCTAACGTATTTGACGTTTTAAATGCTTACTAACTGCTGAGGTGTAAAGTACAACTGGAGAAGCCCGGTGTTCTAATGAGTCCTCTCTTCCAGGTAAGAGGAGATATGACAGAAAGCAGTCCGGTTATGGTGGCCAGACCAAGCCTATCTTCAGGAAAAAGGTAACGTTCAACCCGATGACGGCTGACGAGAGGAACTTATATTTGTAGGTTGTCGTTATTGACCGTGTGCGTCATGCTTCCTTTATTTTGTCCACAGGCTAAGACCACAAAGAAGATTGTGCTGAGGCTGGAGTGTGTGGAGCCCAACTGCAGGTCAAAGCGTATGCTGGCCATCAAGAGATGCAAACACTTTGAGTTGGGAGGTGACAAGAAGAGAAAGGTAGGCCTCGACCCAACCCTGTGGCTCATAGTCTATATCCACATTAACTCATGTTCTGTGGTAGGCCAGGCTCCATCTATATCAACATATGTTCTATGGTAACGCTAGGCTAAGTTACAGCTAAATCCACATTAACTTATGTTCTGTGGTAACTAGGCTAAGCTACATCTATATCCACATTAACATGTTCTGTGGTAACTAGGCTAAGCTACATCTATATCCACATTAACATATTCTGTGGTAACTAGGCTAAGCTACAGCTATATCCACATTAACATGTTCTGTGGTAACTAGGCTAAGCTACAGCTATATCCACATTAACATGTTCTGTGGTAACTAGGCTAAGCTACAGCTATATCCACATTAACATGTTCTGTGGTAACTAGGCTAAGCTACAGCTATATCCACATTAACATGTTCTGTGGTAAGGCTAGGCTAAGCTACACCTATATCCATAGTAACATGTTCTGTGGTATGGCTAGGCTACATCTATGTCCGCTATTACTGATCCTCCTTGAAGACTGAGTAGTGTTGTGACTGCCTGGTCTATGCAGTTGCAGTGTCCATAATATGATCATGCATGATCTAAAACAACCAGTAGATGGGAGGATTATTTATGTTTGGCCTGTGGGACCAAGGCTTACCAGGAGCTTTAATGAGGAGCATGAAAAACCACTGCTGTGGAATCATGATTTTATCAACTCAAATGGGATTCTTTTTTATATAAAGCCAAAAGTTTTGCCAAAAAGCTGCTGTAACTCAAAGTCATGCAAGAGGTATTGTGACTGATGGCAACGATTGAAACAACGTTTAAACTTCTTACATTTGCAGTTATTAGAGCAATTAGTTTTGGATTTGGTTGATTATACAATCTGATTGGTATCAAATAACTATAATGTGGAGTTGGGTCTCCTGTAGTTAAACATTGTCACCCATCCAGACTACATTCTGTGTGGTAAATGTTTCAAGATCTCGTTCACTTTATTACTCCTTTAACCTCTTCTTTCCCTCTGCTCTTTCAGGGCCAGGTCATCCAGTTCTAAGCTGTGGCTGTGTCTTGTGGAAATGGTCACTGTTAATAAAATTTTGGAAACTGAAATCGGATGAGTCGTGTACTTTAATTGCAGACATTTAAAATTAATTGCACAATTTGTGCTCAAGAAGCACTTGTACATTCAGACTTTTTACTGCCATAACAGTTATGCATAACAGGTTAACCTGTTGTGCATAACCTGTTCCGGTACCGACCCAAATCACTGGTTCGACTCACTCATCTTAATGTCAATGGGAGGTGAGTCATTGTGCTTGCAACATTGCCATGCCATATTTCACTGGAAAGCTCAAAATCTCAGGATTCATGTGAGACCTGTCGACTGAATTAAACCCATTTCGAATGGCTCAAATATACCATTTATATCACTAGTCATGTTTCAAAATGCCCACCACCACAGCCTGTGTCTCCTTGCCTTACAGCCTTCGTGTACATCCTGAACTTCACGCTACCCCAACATGCTTCATCTCGGCTTTCATTTGAGACCAAGATCATGCTTCTAGACCAAGGGGTTCTTCTGTTAAAAGACTTCATTTGGAGTATGCATTTTGGAAACTCCAAAGGTCCCTTTTGGAGTCTCCAAAAAGACACTGAGCAAAACGCATGTGCATTCCCACTTTAAAATGGCTCTAAAGGGGTCATTCTTCATTGTACAATTTCCTTTTCAGCTTCACAAGACTTGGGAGTGGGCCTCTGTGTTTCAATGGCAAAATAAGGGACTTGCACAGCTGAAATGTAGTCATTTTCAGGGACTTGCATATACGCCTGAAAGGAAAAGCAGTATTCCAGCCACTGCAGCACTTTGACAGTACAGTCATTCTGACAATTTTAAATTCTACAAGGTCTCAGCTTTCAAGGGATACCAAGCATTTGATTGGTCAAAGTCTGAGGACACAGGACCTATTACAGCAGACTCTGCTATTTCTGGGCAAAATCCGAAATGGGGCTGTATTTTCTAAATCCTGACTTTTTTTAAAACCAAGTCATTTGGCTGAACTCAAATGGCTCACAATCTATTTTTATACACTTCACGTTATGGTTGGACAGTAGGCAAGTGAGCTGTGGCTGGTCAATGTAAACTCAATTTTATTGACCACTGAAGCTGGAATTTAAGAGCGGTAACTGACTTGTCTATATTGCCTGTGAAATGGGTGGATCAGCTCCCACAATTCAATTTAAAGCTGACCGGTTCAAGACTAGCAGAGTACTGACCAGGACTTTCAGTCTTTTTTTTGGCTACGCCCATGCATTGGCTCCCCTTGTCTCGTACACACCACAGGGACGTTCCAGAGGCTTATCAACGCCGTATCCAATCAGCGTAGACTAGCTACGAGCGGCAGAGAAAAGGACTACCTTTGCTACTACCTCTGCTCGAGGACTTTCTGACCCCCTGTAAGAGTCCTGCAGGGCGGAACCTCTGGAAACCTAACTAGCGGGAAAAGTACACCTTGTCGGTACTCTGCTAATGACCCTGATCACTAGATTTGACCACCCTTTTGCCTTCTTTTCGGTCAGGCCTGTTATAAAATACTGGCTCAATGGCGCAGTGAAGTAGAACTTGACTAGAATCTGAGACCGATGGTCATGTCTGTTCAGGTTGAAGAGAATTCTGTAAAACAAACAACTTTATTGGAGGGTAGGGTTCAACTAGTTGTGAGCAATAAAAAACATCTTTGTAAAAATGGCTTCCTAGTCCAATATGGGCTGAATGGTCAACAGCGCAACACCTGATGGGTTCACAGCGACAGCCAGATCAGTGTGCTGCCTCTGGACTCCCAGCTCTCTGTATTGAGGCAGGATCTGTGTGACGTTGCACACAGAACCACACGTCCTCCAGCCGGGGACCTTCATGATGGGCAGCTTCTGCGGACCTCCTATCTCCTGCTTGTTCCTCACGGCAACAGCCAGGACGTGGTTCGAGAGAGGCCTCTCCCACACCTCAAACGACCCCAGCTGTTCAAGGAAAAATACACTTTGTAAATCTCAAAGCATTGTTGGCGAGTTAAGAGTCTAGACCATTTTATAAACAAATGTTTATACACAGGATAATACACTTGAAATATATTGCACTTTTAAAAATACTTGCTTTAGAGTGAATGCAATCAAATAATTGAACGTATATTTGTAAAAACTAAAGATAAAGGAAGAGGGCCTGTTTTTGAGAATACCTGATTTTAAATGGGTTAAACTGGGCATTATTGAGGTTCTTCCTCGGTCAGAGGTACGATCAGCCTACCGTGGCCGTGCGGTAGCCCTGCCGGCCCAGGGGGTCTTGGTTGATGGCGATGACGCGTTTGTTCTGCAGCAGGGCCTTGGAGCGCGGACACACGCTCCTCAGGTCGTTGGACATGAGGAGCGGGGCCGCCATCAGGGCCCACAGCGCCATCTGGCTCTCCTGCTGGTCATGACTCAGTCCAAAGTTTCCAATCACCAGCTGAACGACCGGGAAAGACGCAATCGGATTACGATGCGCATTAAGATCGATTTCTGAGGATTCGTTCAAATGGGAAATGTATATTCTTCGATTTTGTTTAACATAAGCCGTTAAAATGCTCTTATGTTGAACCACGGTGTGTGCAAGACATCTGGAAAGGCAGAATTTTAATCAATGAATTTCAGTAGTTCAAACTCTTAAAGCTGTTATGTTTGTGATTAATGTAGACTTTTAAAGCATCACTGTGTACATTCTAAGCAGAGTGTTGCACAGTGTCCACGTTGTGATGGAGTTCCTCCAGAGCTCTACCATGTCTGGGTCGTTCCAGCCCCCCGGCCCGGCCCACGGAGCCACGGCGTCCTGGTGCAACGCCGTCCACTCTGCGATGGACTTGACGCTGCTCCACGAGTCGTAGACGTCGGCGTAGTTACGCCACTGGTTACACGTCTCGCGGACGGCAGTGTAGTTGGGCTGGAAAGCACAGTCATTGTTAAAGGGGTGATATGATGCCACCAGGTCTGAGAGTGGAGTGCCTTACACATCCACTTACTAGTCTGTGCATGCAGTGTGGTGTGTGTGTTCTCTGGTGTAAGCTGAACCGAAACTTGATTGTATGTGTGTCGGGTCACACGTCTTAAGTCTTCCTCACCTTGTGGAAATCCCATTCATATAAGGGCCACTCGCAGGAGTAAACTATCCTGCTTCCAGTGGTGTTGAGAGCTCTGGACATGTTCCTGTAACCTGGAGCCGCAAAGTACACTGGTGGTCAGTGTGTGATGCAGTACTGAATCTGCAAGTGGTACAAGCCGGGGCTAAAGCAAAAGGCAGGTTAATAGCTATGTAATTTGTGAGCAAAAGTTAAATCGACGAGTTAAATTTGATGAGGCCAATAACAATGTAGATATAGCATACTGATACAACCTGACCTTCTGCCAGTTGAGTCCACTTCATGTTGCAGCCGTCGAATTTGAGCAGATCCACACCCCAGTCTGCAAAGGTCTGGGCGTCCTTCTCGTAGTGACCCAGGCTCCCAGGGTAGCCCGCGCAGGTCTCCGCTCCGACATCGCTGTAGATACCCAGCTTCAGACCTTTAGAGTGGACCTGAAAGACACATGTTATGTTATTTATTTACATACATGTAGTGGCCAATGGGCCTTTGTCCAAGTTGTTCAATGTGGATAAGAATGTAACATTAAAAAAAACTACAACTCTCTTCATAGTATTGTGGCATGCTTGTTGGACTCCCTGCACAAAGTTAATTGGAAGCCTGTTCGGGTTTCCTACACTATTGTACTTGACCTGGGAGTTGAACAAACTAGCGGCTATGCTATCAAGACAGTTGTAGGTTTGCAGGTTATTCGACTTTCTATATTTTGCTTAGATAGCATGTACTCAGTACATGTACTTTACCCTAACCCTTTAACTTTTATTGATAAGAGTAACTGACTTCTAAGAAAACTTTGGGATATTGTTGTTGTAGTAATACACCTGCACCACCAGATGGCGCCGGAACTCTGGAAAAAGCAGCGCGTTTGTCTACCAGGAATAGAAATATCGACTTGTTTTACACAAGTGAACGGCACCTGTATTACTTTATTACTCTGAATCTGATCACAAAGGGGGATGGAGAACATGCAACCCTTACAAATGTCATCGACTTTGGGGCGATTTACAGAAACCTCTTTGGTTACAACAGCTCAAATGTGGTGGTGTACACATTTGAGCCGTTCTATTTGATCCAAACCGCAGTTAATAATGCAAAATGCACCTGCAGTTAATAATGAATAACACACAAAACAGGCGGCTCACGTAGTCAGCCAGCTTCTTGATGCCCCCTGGGAACCGGGCGGGGTCTGCCTGCAGCCCCCCGGAGGCGTCCCGGCGGCCGGAGGGCCAGCAGTCGTCTATGCACACGTACTCGTACCCGGCGTCCCTCCAGCCCTCCTTCACCATCACGTCCGCCATCTGCATGAACAACCGCTCACTGCACGCAGCACAAGGGGAGGAGGGGAGACTGAGGTTCTGCTACTCATAGCTCCTAAATGCACAGCTTCGTTCATGTTTGGAGAACACAGGGGACACTGCACTGGGGACAGGGTTGCCAGATTGGGCCAGATCCCCCCTCCCCGTTCAATCTGGCAACCCTAGCTGCAGCAGCGCAGCGTTGGAGGAAGGTCTCGCTGCAGCTCTGTAGGACATGGACATCCAACGTCCAAGTGCTGTCACGTGATTCCGCTCGCCACCTCCCCCACTGACGTCACTGGCTAATCGCGCGGGAGAGTTTCTGTCTTCTCGACTAAAATAACCCTAACCATTAATACCCTAAGCCTAACCATTACTACCCCATAACCATAACCATGTGATAAAACACGTTAAACCTCCAATGACGACGAACTATTTCACATATAGCGTATACGTCATCACGTGACAGCACTCGGACGTTGGATGTCCATGTTGTCCTGCAGGCCGCAGCGAGACGCCATAGGAGTGTTGCCAGATTGGGGCGAAGGAAATCGGTCCCAATCTGGCAACCCCCGATCCCATATACCTACCTGACGCAGTTGTCGGGGTCCGCGTCGCAGTCGACGTTGCACATGAACCTCATCCAGTGCAGCCAGCCCATGACGGGCGTCCGGGCCAGGCCGTTGTTCAGCGCTCTGACGGCGGCGTGGCTGATTAACAGAGGAACCAGGAGGACCGGGAGTCCTCCTCCTCCGGTGCACCGCATCGTGCAGGGGATCTGAGGGGAGGCGTGCAACCGCGGACCAGGAAGCGTTCACA
>OMLJ01001038.1:0-11564 GCA_900302595.1 Gadiculus argenteus | reverse complement strand
TGTGATGGAGGGAGGAGGAGGAGGAGGAGGAGGAGGAGGAGGAGGAGGAGGAAGAGGAAGAGGGGAAGGAAGCTAGATGAATTATGGAGATATTGTGGAGGAAGATCCATAATGATAGATGGCTGTATGTGAGCTACTTTAATTAAGGCGAAGCCTGCTGAATTACTGACCCCTACTGGACCAGCAGGAAGGAGGAGATTCACAGCAGGAGCAGAGAGAGTGGCTGTTGGCATTGTGGGTGCTTGGGTTGGAGACAAGGGTGTTGGCAGAAAGGGTGGGTGGTGGCATACATGTAATGGTTGTGAATATATAAACAGAGCAATAATGCTCGCAGGACTTGGCTCAACAAAACATTGTTATTGTCACATCGCGGCCCCCTCGTTGATTGTTTCTCTCCCTGTCCTTATGTTTCTCGTGTCTATGATTGTCACTCACTCACTTTAAATGTTTCACCTGTCTCATTAACTTTCCCCTCCTATTGTATTTAATCAGCGTGTTTCCCTTCCTCTGTACGTCTCAGCATTTTCCTAGTGATATTTACATTTCCCGGTTTTCTGATTCCTGCCCAACTACGTCTTTGCCTTCTCCCTGACAGATTGTGTTCCTGATCTATTAATGACTACCTGTGTACCGACCCGCTACACCTTGGTCTTCTCCCTGCCGGACTGTTTGCCTGAACTACAACCGGTTTCCCGTGTACCGACCTATCCGCTAGTCAACACCATTCTTTCGACACAGATTTCTACCTCCCGAGTCGTGCTGTTGAGTCCTGTTTCCCCTGCTGCTCACCCAGCCATTACCGTTATCTCTGAGCTTATGCAATTGAGATATACAGCAATGGGTCAAATTAATGTTATCCCATGTTTATTATAGTTTTTTGTTCTGAAAGATTACACATTTGTCGACCCCATCGTTTGCACAGTAAAGAAAGAATAACAGGAAATAATTATTGAATACATAGACTATTTAAAAGGATGCTCTTAACCATAAGAGACATGACTAACTGACGTTGATCCTGTTTCGGATGTACCTACACCTAAGAATGTCTCATTAAGAGAGAACTCACAAAGAGGTATATTTTCTAAAAGCAACATGCCACAGTGAGACTAGACACACAACACTTAAGTCACCACAATGGAAAATGTAGCACTAACGAAACACTTGTAAGATGTTCATTATTACAATGGTAGAGGGAGGGTGAAAAGAGAGGGTGACTGATTCATCTGCTTTAAAGAATACCAGTGACCAATAAATAAAACTATTCATCAAACACAGAGCGAAGTAAACAAATTAGGTAATGAAGCAATAAGCCAAGCCACACCATCTCCAGAGTGATAGATCGTTTAGCAATCTATTTTATTAAAAATTATCAATGCTCACAATGGAAGATTAAACAATGAATTGTAAATAACATTCATAAAAAGACCACCTGTGTAGACATTAAGTAAATGATGCATGTTCCTCAACCCAAAGAGATGCTGACACTTTAAACAGCAAATTTGTCGCAGGAATAATAGTAGGGGTAAAATTAATTGTTGTGAAACTGAGAAACAGTTCATATCCTACATTGGTCATGGAAAACCAAGCTGCCTATTGCCAAATATGAAATACATGGTATAAACCGGTTTGATTTATTCAACTTTGTGAGCCACCAGGGGCCTCATTTATAAAACTCTGCGTAAAACCCTTCCTAAAACATTGCGTACGCCCAAACCTCAGAATCTGCGTACGCACAAATATATTCAGATCTAAAAAAACGTGCGGCGCACACCTGTACGCACTCTTCTCGTTATAAATACCAACGTGCGATCAAGTTTGCGTTCACATATGAGCGTCATGCTCCTCCCAAGATCGTCCCATAATAGTCCTTAAAAGGTCTATGCAAAATAATCAATGAATATTCCTAGTATATAATGAGCCTTTGCTGACCTATCATTACACGGGAAAATGGATACGCCTACGCCCAAGAAAAGTGAGCTTGCGTCTCATACCCCTCGCCAAATCCTCCAGCAATGACAACGCTGCCATATCTGAGCTTGTTAGAATACAGAGGCAACCGGGAGCATTATTTATAGGCCTTGTGCCAATAGGATAATTAATTGCTATAACCTATAGGCTAATTATGTATCAGGCTAATTAATGAAACTTAAGTGATAGAGTTGGTCTGGCCAAGGATTGTGATTTGAAAGGGTTGTAGTGTGAACATAATATTTCTTAATTCATATTCCATAATGGGTGCTTATTATAAATTAATAAATAAATCTAAATTGATATGTGCAATGTGTGTTAGGTATCTAAAAGTGTTCTTCTTTTGGGCAAATGGGTGGTTTGCAACTCGATATGTTGCATTACCGCCACCAACTTCCTGTTGTCAGAGATTACCGTTTGTAAAACTTTGTGGGACCTTTACTGAACAGATGCATAGAAATGCACACTCTTTTTTGCATGGATTTTTTAGATAACTCACGGCGTTGGTGGTGAAAGATGCGTACGCACATTTCCTCCCTGTTATAAATTTCCTCCCTGTTACATTTCCTACCTTTATAAATAAGACCCCGGCTCTAATGGTTGGTGTACATGTAGTCCCACATTGTACAATGAGGTGCTTTGTAATGAAGATATATATATAATATATTAGCACCAGGAACCGGCAGAGACACAATGATACAATATGACAACATATTATCATATTGTGATTCTGTAAAAATTGCAATTGTATAAATATTGCAATAGGATTTCTGCGTTTTCATCTTTTGTGTGGTATATTCTCCAGGTATAAAGTTGGAGTATGGATTGTACAGATCCGTTGGTCTCTGCCATCGTTTTTAATATGAAAGTTGCTGAACAAATCACAACATAATGTTACAGAAGAAGACAATCCTGATACACTTAATACAAATAGATACAATAGATTAGAATAGATTTGGAGATACATATTTGGTGTGTGTATGTGTGTGTGTGCGTGTACCGATATTTACTGATGCCCTAACTGAGTCTGGACAAAGCCTTATAAATTATTTTTTTTAGAAAATGTGATCTTTTATCATATTGCTTTAGCCTGGGAACCAGACGTTTCATCACATAACTGTTGATATTTTTGCAGACAAACTGTCAGTATCTCACTGTCAGCTTGTGTCCTGACAGTGAGATACTGGAAAAAAGAGAGAAAAGAGAGATTGAAGAATTGCTGAAAAATGCATGTCTCCTGCATGTAGCAAATTCAAAATCAATTAGGAAATCAATAAAGGATTGCGAGCTAGACCGATTCTTCAAGTCACTCATGAGGATATTCACAATTACTGCGATTCACATTAATAATGATAATGGAAATTCACCACAATCAACTTATTGCAAGTGTAAAATCATTCTGTCGCTATTGTTAATACTTTGTATTGTCTTTTGCAACACAGTTGACATCCTTATGTTATTATTATTATTATGTTATTATGGTCAGACCCACTGAACTATTTATTCTATCTGCATAGCCAGGATACCTTCTTAACAAGCACCAAGACAGCACACTATGACTGGAAGTATGAGCCGTATGAAGAAGAGAAGTATGTCCTAACTACTGTACACATATTATTTGTCATACCAAAATGGTCTCAGAACACTTCTGGATAATAACATCAATACATTGATAAAGCAGAGATAAAACAGAGTTGACTGAAATAGTGAGAGGAAAACAACAAGTTACAGCAAGAATTTACTTAAATAGTGAAGGAGGACAGCAGGTTACATTCCATAGTGCTCTGAGAATAAAAATGACTTTAACATAGATTTAAAAGCATCCACGGATCCTGCTTCTCTTTTCAGTTTCTAATGGCTATTCTATAGCCATTCCTAGTCCATTTACTCAAATATATCATTAATCATAGTTTCTTTCCGCAATTATTCATGTTTTTCGTTATATTGTCTGATGTTAAAAAGGGAGTTGCTGGAGTAATAATGTTCTCTGTTGGCATGGCCACTGAGAAATGAAGGTTTCCATTGTCCATTCTTCTTCTTTGTGTTCCTTCATATCAAAAGGTAACCCAACATGCAAAGATAAAAGCATCAGCTAATGACACAGACAGAAGGACAGAAGGACTTTTTCATAGGCAAAGGGGTGATGTACCAGAGGCTTGGTTCAGGTTAAAGGACTACACCCTGGCCATGGGCTAGGATGAAGACAATACATGAATTACACAAAACAAGATAGAAAAGTATGAAATAATGAGCTTTTTATGGAAGTACAAACCTGAATTTCCCTTGGGGATCAATAAAGTTATTATTGATCTATATCTATCTAAAAGAGGAAGGGCATCGCATCTGAGTAATTTAACAATTAGTTTGTGTGTGCGCGTGTGTGAGAGAGAGAGTGAGTGAGTGAGTCAGAGAGGGAGAGATAGAGAGAGACAGATGGTAAGCCCCCCGTGAAGGTCTAGGGAGGACATGGGAGCGGGGGAGTGATGCGTTTCAAGCTGAAACGACTGCTCAACAAGAACTCTCTGTTGTCATTCTGTTGATTCATAATTGAATGAGAAAGTGTTTGCAGCCTCGCAATCACCCTGTGTGGCAATCTAATGGAATTCTCGGTTTGTCACTTTCCTTTGGTCCTATGGGCCAACTCCATGGAAACACTTGGCGTGGCAATAACTGAAACTGGGCGGGTGACAAATGGCAATTTGTGATTAAAATTGATGGTATTTGGAAACAATAGCAATCATTTTGGTCTGTTTCGTTCCACCTTTGATAGGCAAATGAGCTGCCCCTTGGCAAAAAGAGACATGATTTTACATCATCCAACCCTGTTCCATGCTCGTTCCAGCGAGAAATAAATGTGTGTGATGAATTTGCGGGACATGGTCGATCAGCTTTTGCACCATGTCCACATGAATGTAAATACATTTGAAAACATGGTTCTTTTTTCTCTGTTTACATCTACACTAAAACAAAAAAATTTCCCACCCGGAGCTGAGATGACATTTTCCCATGGGAGGCATGTCAAAAGGCCTTTGAGGGTACATAATTCCCCATCCTTGGCCAATGTTTGGGCTCAGGGAGCCTATGTACGCAGGACTGAATAATAAGTTTCCATTTAATATTGTTTAGATCGCTCAAATTTAAGTTTATTGACGTTTTTGTTTGCCTCAAAAAATAAATAAGAATTGTAGACAAGGGCTAACAGGCATGTGAAATGATCCAGATATCACCAGACATCACCAGGCAGCTGGATATGAAAGTATGCATGGCCACAATGTGCTATCGCTAGTGGCAGTCATTCCTTGCTAAAATCAGCGCTAGTGAAGGGACGGCGTCTAAAACACTGGACTGAGTGACGGTCATCCCTCCCGCATTGGCATGTGGACAAACAAACCGGAAGCAGTGAGAAAATGGTGTTGTAGTTAATAATTTGTAGAAAATAATAATAATTAATTAATTAATAATGAATAAAGCTTTTATCGTCACGGTGAGTAAGTGAAACAAACAGCTTGGTGGGAATGGGAGCCAGCGCTGTGCTGGCTGTCAGACCCACAAACGGGCACAAAATTGCCATTTGTGTCTCGTTTCTGTAAGTATTCTTATTGTTGTTTTGTTGCACCGAATCTTTTCTCAAAATGTTATTTTGATGTGTATAGTAAAACTCTGATTGACTTTAATAAGCTGCACAATATTTTTTTGGTTGCATGACCCCTTCTGATTAAAAACGAAATGTTTTTGTGAGTCACTGGTTGAAAACAAGGAATCATATACTGTATGTCCTAATTACCCCACATACTGCTCTTTGTCTGGTGCTGCTGCAGTTTAGTTATTGTTCAAATATTCATCAGGCCTATGTTGAAAAAGAAACACACAGGCACCCACACTCTAAGCACTGCAAAGTCGCACACGTTTTTGCAAAAGCATTCCAATGACTTATCTCAAGAGTTTGTTTAATTTATCTCTCCACTTTTCTGTCATGGTTAAATGGCATTGTGCTCCACATGTTCAAGCCACAACTGCTCCTAAGCACACTAGTTGTGCAGTAATAAGCAACGTGGGCCTTGGTGAGCCCGCTCAGACTGCCAGCTGATCCCTGTTATTCAACAACACCCCACCATTCTTTCAGCGCCCTAATAGCTTCATCAAAAGACCCTCTAAGCTCCAACCCGGTATCACGCGATTTTGTGCTCATGTGCATTTTGTGCATTTTGAATAGGGTTAGGGTTACGGTTAGAGCTAAGTCTGAGAAACGCTCCCATTCAAAATGCATTGGTTTACATTTTGTTCTGTGTAGCACGAAATCGCGTGATACTGGGCTGCTAAGCTCACACCACTGAGTCCAAATATAAAGCAGTTGGTGTTTATGTAGCGTGTTACTTGCCGTCATTACCACAGTGAGTGGTTTATAATTAATGCCTCTGATAGAAAGAGGAAAGCAGAGAAGAGATAGAGATTTAAAAAGAGCTTCATTCATACCAAGGGAAGTAATGCCCTGCTTCAAACAACAACAAAAAAACAAAAAAAATCAGGCAAGGCAAGTCGGTTACAAGTTAATTCCGAGCTGACAATCAAGCACCCGTCCACTAGCTGCTGGACTGGCAGCATGAATCATATTGAGGACAAAAGAGTGAAATGCTGACTTAAATCTGTGCAATGACGTCAATTAACCATTGTGTGTTCTTATGGAATACTACTAATAATAACTCATTTATGCTTTGTCTGATGTTTTCATGCTAGGAAAGCTGAAGATAATTACACATTAATAGACAAAGATAAAGTTTATAATTGCGTTTTCAACATTTACCTTTTTTTTAAAGATAACAAAATAAAATATATGATTGAAATAAATTGACGATTTGTCCCTACTTGTTTTTAAAATGACTGGTAATTGATACGAGACCTGCATTCCCTAAGTGGATGTAACACAAATTAAGCCGATTAATCCGGACACTTAAGAGTCTGCTTCATGAATTGAAGGCAAAAAAAGACATTCATCTGGCCGTTTTACAGGAAGTACGCAGTGGGCGATTTGGGTTAAATCTGGCTAAGCCCTGGTTCTCATTCAGTCACTGCTTCACCTTCCATGGCGTGCTAATCCAGCACAGAGATGGCGAAATCTTCACAGCTGGGCTGAGCGGGATCAGTTTGCACATGTACTCAAGTGTGTGTGTGTGTGTGTTAGTGTGTCTGTGTATGTGTGTGTGTCCATGCGTGTGGATATGTTTGCAAAAACGCGTTCCATTCCACTTATGTCTGCACCAAGGGTAATTTCATGACGTTCAATGCTGTTAAAAGCAGACACATTGCTGCTAAGCCAATATCTTCAACAAACAGACTGAACACTTGTCACTACAGCTTATGTCAATATGAGTTTTAAATGGAGATCAAGGAGGCACCTTGCGGGCTTGTGCAGATGCCCAAACACAGTCACCGCGCGAGAAAGAACATCATTAAGCCTGATAAATACACTCATGCTCTGCCCATCTGTTTTGGTGTGCATCACTGCAAAAAATATTGTGCCTGACTGCGTCTGGCATGCTACTTTTCTGGTTACCTGATACCAATTGAGTATAAGATAAGTCACTAACCGTGTTTACACTTCTGATCCAAATAGAAGTGGAAGAACCGCTCAATCTGAATAAAAAATGATCATATATGCCTCAATCGCAATACAATTCTCTGATCGGAATATAATTCTATGCAGAATAGAAGAAGTGGTGTAGTCCGCTATAATCAACATGGAAGAACAGCTCAATCTGAATTAAAAAATATCATATATATGCCTCAATCGGAATACAATTCTCTGATCGGAATAGAATTCTATGCAGAATAGAAGAAGTGTTGTAGTCCGCTATAATCAACATGTATACACTTATTCCGATTGGTTTGGGGTGGGTGCGGCTACTTTTTAACTTAGAGAGATGGCAGCAGCAGCTGCAGTAGTTCGCAATTGGTCCATCTGTACTTTTATGCACTCCGAACTTGACTGCTGTCAAGGATGATTTTTTGCCTGATTCACGTCTTTCATATCAGACGTGAATCCACAAGTAGTCTGGTAACTTATCAACCCCAGTGGTTGCTAAACGATGTCAATGTCTTCGGCAAACTATTTCTATACTGATCAACAAATAAATTGTAAAAAGACATACCGTGTGAAGTTATTTTCCTTTTTGGCAAGTAGCCGTGTAATAAGATACATACATACATACATACAAGATGCATACAATAATATACATACATCATCATCCCTTACATAACACTCTCTCCCAACACAGTCTTGGCTGTGCAATCTCATCCAAGTACGTATTGTTTGCGGCGGAGGAGGGGGTCGATATAAAGACCGGATGAGAAACTGACGTCGCTGCGCTGCTCCTTCTTCTTAATTGAAGGAGCAGGCAGATAAAAGTTATCTCCTGCTGGGCTTTCATTAAAATCTAATAAAATGCCAAATAGTGATAACTTCATAAGATGTCCATTATGTCGCCGCCGGTCCAGATGTGCCAGGTGTGCGCAAGAGACATACGAATGTAAGCTTACCACTTTTGTTAATGCCATATATATAGTACATTCGGATCACATGATAGGAATATATCTATTCCGATTAGAAATGTAATCGAAGTGTCCATGTAAACGTGGCTAGTGAGAACCATTTTGACATAGAATCGTCACCTTGGTCGACTCTCGTTAGATTGTTAAGATGCAACCTCTATCCAAGTAGAACGTGGTAAAAAGATAAGTTCTGATTTAAAAAAAATACCTGTAACCTGAATTAAACCAAATAACGATAAAAAACCTCCAGTCCGTAAAATAAGGACGGTGGTCTTAGTATATTGTTAACTGGACTCTCTGTCAGGATTTGAGCCTATATGAAATACAGTGCAACTTCTTAAGGGGAAGTAGTTCCGCACTCACCTCGGAGACAGCAGTGATCTTCAGCAAACACCCCCATGATAAGAGTCTCGTTGAGGAAGCCATTGATCGCCCCCAGTGTGCCAGACAAATAGCGACCAGCAAGACACTCAGACAGCTTGCAAGGCTGTCTACGTGCCTAAGCATACTATACTTATTTGTATTGCTTCAGTTATGGTATAGACTATGCTAAAGTCCCATTTATACCAGCTGAATATTGAGCAGACAAAGCACACACATTTCACACAACCATGACCGTGCTGTGTCCCCTAAGGCAGTATTAAAAAAAAAAAAAAAAGAGGTAATCAAATTATATCCACATGCATCACTATTTTTCACATCTCCACAGAACTAAATTGCCTTTCAGCATACCATTAACATCCTTACAGGACGGAATACAGTAATTTGTTCATGTATAACAAATTGCAAGGCGATACTTTTCCATAATATAAAAAATGTATAATGGAAATATAATATTGAGTTGTGACTCGCAAACACAATAATAGTGCATGTGATGCAATTGTCACAGTCGATTGCCTGGCTTTATTTCCTTTACTTTAATCTCAATGTCCCTAAGCTTTAGCTTATAGACCGATTGCGTCTTTGTAAATATAATGGCGTAACTGTATCGTGCTACCAACTGGTGACAGAAACCACCACCAGTTGCAAAAGCTCACTCATTATGTGTCTTCTGCAGGCAATTTAGGATATTCACAGTGGAATAAAATAAGTTAAACATTGTTGCTAGAAACTTGTCAATATTATATATTTTTTAAAGTTGTTTCCTGAAGCTACTACAGCAATCTAAGGTTGCCCCCATCAGTCATGCTAACAAATGTTTCTTACCATTATCTACTTGCCATGTTGAATTTTGAGAGGTGAAGGTAGTTTTATTTAACTACTATGTCTGTCATTGTGTGTTTCAAGCCCTTTCGAATACTCTGTAACACAAATCCTACTCCCTAGTGCATTTCCATTTATATTTTCTCTTGTAAAACAAGAGCAAAAAGTAAAACTCACCAGTGGTGACGTACGCGTGATGTTGGTTTGAAAGCTCTCTATCCACCTCATTCCAGGCTGAACAATGCTGCCTTGACGACCAGTCCGGGTACCCATTTTCGTTTAGAAGCGAGAATACGTAGCTGGTAGTACTTTAGTGAGAGGATAAGTTTGGGCTTCACTTGCCATTTTGACCTAATGTAATATATAACTATTGCTGTAGCCTTCAAGATATGCGCTAGAGGTGCAAATGTACCAGCAGGCCACTATGAATCATGGGAAATAGAACAGTACAGAATAAGGTGGATTGTTTCCTCCCATGATAATGAGTTCATTTGATGCACCTTAAATCTAGATAGTGAACAGGGGAAGCTGACCTCATAGATAGTGTCTCAGTGGCTGGGTCCCAACAAACTCCATGAGCTTGCAGTTGATTGTACTTTAGTTTTGTTTCAACAACATTTAAACCGAGTTTTAACCGTGCGTTAAAACACCCCGTTGCGCGTTGCATTTACGGATATATTCTGGAAAGGTGGAAGTGTATATATAAAACCAAATGGACGTGCGTGAGAGATGAACACAACGCACACATCCTACGCCCAACCGTGCACACGCACAAAAAACACTCAAACGTCCCGAGTCGCCCCAGGTCAACTCTCTTTCAACGGACTGGCTGAACATTCCTCTGTTTTCCCGTCCAACTTCCGTCCCTATACTTTTTCCTTGGTTGATTCATAATCTCCCCTCTTCGACTTCCTTCTCTGCTCCCCCTCTCAGCTGGCTAACATGGACCAGCGTGACTTGCACATCCCACTCCCGGCCACCTGTCTGTTCTCCTTATGATCACACGTGTTTCCCAGTGCCGTCCTGAGCCTGGCCCCGGTGCTCCTGAGCGCAGGAAGCGGGCCAGATGCTCTGCGTTCAGTGCTTTCACTTGGGCCGGCTGTCAGCCGATTCAAGGGCGTCAGCAGCCCTGGTGGTTCCCTCAGACGACCAGGTGTCCTCACGTAGGCCCCGAGTCAGCATGCAGGGAACCTCCACCCGGTGACACATGAGTCACCAGAAAGGCTCAGGCGCCCATGTAGGCAGGCACGCACACACACACACACAACTATGCAAAGACACACACACACACACACGCACTAGCACTCACACACACAACTATGCACACACACACACATGCTAGCACTCACACACACAACTATGCAAAGACACACACAAACACACACACACTAGCACTCACACACACTAGGCTTGGGCGGTATGATGGTATTACGGTATAACAGGGTATTTAGAAATACAGACGGTATGATTTTCAATACCGTCAAAAATACAGATGCATTTCTTTCTATCAGTGTTGCGCCACACAATAATACCGAGTGGTGCAAATTGATTGATTGATAGGAATGTGGGTCGCGTGAACTGAAAGTGACCGAAACCGAAACCTGAAAGTGACGGCTCTCGCTAGCTCGCCATATTTCCCGCCCAATCTGGCAAGCGTCAGCGCGATACAGATGGGGTTGCCAGATTGGGCGGGAAATATAGCAACCCTGGCGGTGAATTGCGTCGCGTCTCCGACATCCCGACGCAGAAGTATAAGGGCTCGAGGGGTCTGTGTAGTGACGGAGTCAGATTACGCATGACGGAGTCGGAGAAGTATAAACTACGCTTTAGTGACAGCTCTCGCTAGC
>OMLJ01001028.1:0-12416 GCA_900302595.1 Gadiculus argenteus | reverse complement strand
ATAGATTTATTAAAATCACAGACTTTTATACTAGATGGTGCTAGACATCCAGAGTGGACCAATATAAACAGATGGGTCCTCTGGTTTCAGATCGTGGTGGAAGGTGTGAAGCAGGGCCCCACCCAGAGCGGCGACATGGCCTTCGACGACGTCCAGGTGACCCACCGCCCCTGCCCCCCGCCAGGCTACTGTGACTTTGAGAGCAGCCTGTGTGACTGGAGCAGCCTGGGTGGAGGAGTGGCCCAGGAGGGCTGGCTCAGGGGCCGGGGAGCCTCTCCACACCCCAGCAGCGGGCCCAATATCGATCACACCACCAACTCAGACCAGGGTAATCAAAGAAGCTAGCCCACTCATTATATATAAATATATATGAATCAAATTAGTTTGAATAAATCCATATTTTTTCTTTGTTCATGTTTTCATATACCAACACTGTCCTGTTTGTGATAGGTTACTATGTGCATATTGACACCCATGTTGGTGGTTGGGGAACGGTGTCGTCCCTGCAAGGGGATTTACTACAAGCTGCCACTGGAGGGCACTGTCTTAACTTTTGGTACCATATGTATGGTAGTAATGTTGGCGCTCTGCAGGTGTATATAAATGACAGGTAAGTAATGGTTTCAATCATTCACTATTTACTATAAAAAAAAGTGCAAGAAATGCACAAGGCATGAATTGCATTTTTTAAATAGTTGGCTAAAAACCATACAAGCAAAGACATCAACATATATTGTTTAAACATTCCGTTCAGGGAAATGCACAGCAGAGGAGCAGGGGAAGGTGTTCTACTTTGGAATAAGGATGGAAACCAAGGACACACGTGGCTGGAGGCCAGTGTGCCTGTTCTTCGCAGAAATGCATTCTGGGTAATAAATAAATGAACTTGTTTTACTATAAGTTAATGTGTGTGCCTTTGAGCCAATGAGATTGTGTTGTGGATTATACTTGGTTCAAAATATAACATGCCAGAAATGTCCTACATCCATTTCACTGTAAAATGTAAATAAAACATGCTCGTCTGCCAAGTCTTCTGCTCTGTCATGCTATATATTATATATCATTGTGTTTTCAGTGTGTGACAGGGTTGTGTGTCTGTGTGCAGTTTGTGTTTGTCTATCAGGGAGGAATGAGTGGCGGTGGCGACGTGGCGCTGGATGACATTAGCATCCTGTCCGGGCCGTGCCCCAGGGCGCCCCCTACTGCACCACCGGCCACTGATGGTACACACACTGATCCCCCTGGCCTCAAAACACACACAGCATGACATTTAACATGACACATGAGGCGTAACATGAGAGTTCATATGTCCTCTGCGTGCATCAGTAATAAATCCACGATAACTATTGGACTCGCTCTTGCTCCAATCAACACACCTGTGTTGATTGGACAGGTGTGTTGCGAATGGAGAGTTGGTTTGGGAAAAGGTTTGTGTGTCTCCACAGAATCACTGACCGCTGGGCTAGCAGTGGGACTCACTCTGATGTCTGGCGTTGCCGTTGCCGGCGCCCTCTTCCTCTTCAATAGGTGGTGGAACTCAAGGTGGTCTGCAAGGTACGTGTTGATGATGAGGATGATGATGGTATTACTGTTAGATTATACTTATATTATATTATTATTGTATAAACTAACAATACTTGTATTAGGTCCATTTAAAGATATGAACAATAAAGAGCCATTATTGAGTTTACAATTACAGTGCTATAGCCTATTGGACACATGGAAGATGACTTGTCTGTGTTCTATCTTTGTGTTGTTTTGTCTGTTTGTGTGGGTGGTTCAGGGGCATTCCAGAGAACACCAATCGTGTGGAAATCGCCGGAAACTCAGTATTTGATATTATGGGCGACCAACAAGTGAGTATTAAATGTGACAAACATTCTGAGCACACACGCTGTCCAAAGGCTTCAGGACGGTAATACATGGTGACATTTTGTTTTCTTTCAGGATGCACAACATGGAAGCGAATCAGGCCTTACCTTCTTCAACAATTTGTATGATCCGTCCCCAACAGATTCCCCCTGTGTGAGCATAGATGCATAAATAGATCATATATTATTGTTATAAGATTCCTAAGTTAATAAAAAATTTAATTAATTTTGAGCATACTGGTTTACATTGTGTTTCTGTAGCTGTTTCTCTTTTCCATATATCTATATCTAACTAGTCCAGTAAGTTAAAAAAGAGAGATGGATAGATTGTGGCAGAATGTTTAAATGTTGAATGTTTTTAAATGTTAATGCAATAAATACAGTAAAGATTCAAATATTCTTTATGGCTGCTAAAATTATCAACATGCATATGGATAAACAATAAGTGACTCAAACATGCATTGCATGTGGGGGCACAGAATTATTTCGGGGTGCGATAGAGAAGACGTTTATATGTTGTTGCTGGTATGGTACAGGGTGGCAGGGTCATACTGGTACAGGGTCGCCAAGATAATAACATAACGACGTCATGCCTGAACATTGAGTTCACAGTGAGGGGTCTACAATAGCACGTGACATTTATGTGTTCATTATGTCATCGCAACACAACTTGAATCGTGTTATATTGTTTAACAATAAATATTCTACAATGCTCAAACAAAGAACACTCGCAATCCAACGCACACTAAATAATTGACAGGAGGAGAACCGAGTGGAATATTCCAGGGTCGTGTCGCTCCGGCGGGGAGCTGACCTGTGATTGGTCAGTATCTTCAAACAGAGGAAGTGATAAATACCTGCTGGCCATCGCACCGCTCCGCAGCTTATTGACTACTGCCTACTGGTTCATTGCATAGAATTATAATTCTCTGATAAGGTGAGATATTATTGTGTTGAGTCATTGCTGCTGTATCGCATGTTGGGATGGTTTAAAGGGTTTGATTTGGGAAAATAAGGCAGTATGGTTTCCTCTGCGCTATCCCAACCAGGGCAAGGTTGCTGACTGATAAATACCTCGCTAAAGCAAACAAGGGAGCAGGCTAGGACACTAGTATGAACAGTGATGGATTCCTGTACATGATGTTAAGTTGATATATTGTATATTTAGGGTTAACCATGTAAATCATGAATATATATGGCAATGTCTGCTCTGTCTGGATTGATAACAACGCAATGCCTTATCATGGAGGTTTGTTATCATGTGGATTTGACCAGCGGAATGCAGCTGTTTCAGTGTTTATTCTGCAATGTGTAGCCTATATGTAATGCATATAGGCCTAATATAGTACACGTTATCATATCTCATAAACCTGTGTTCTGTACACAGCAATATTATGTTAAATGCACATAATGATGATGTTTACAGCCAACCATCTACCAGCCACCATGTCGAGCAAAAGGGCGAAGGGGAAGAATACGAAGAAGCGGCCCCAGCGCGCCACCTCCAACGTGTTTGCAATGTTCGACCAGTCGCAGATTCAGGAGTTCAAAGAAGCCTTTAACATGATCGACCAGAATCGTGATGGTTTCATTGACAAAGAGGACTTGCACGACATGTTGGCCTCATTAGGTATATTTGATTGACATTTGATGGTCACTGTAGAAGGCTTGGAACATTGGATTTCTATTCAACTGATTCAGGATGAACGGACGATATTGCATCACAATGTTTCCAATGTCATCAGCTATAATGTATATTCCAATATACCTACAATTATACATTAGAAATACATAAAGAGGATTATTCAATTTTGTCTAAATGGTTAATGTTGTCTAAATTGTTAACTGTTATAGCTATGTCTATAGGTAATATCTATAAAAATATATACATGAATGTAGAAGACTAGAGAAATGTCAAAAACAATAACCTTTACGACACTATACAATACAACTGTATAAACCTATGCTTTTTTCATCACATCATACCATTCCACTACCAATCGTCCTGCTTGATCCACTACCTGTTCCCAAAGGTAAGAACCCTACAGAGGACTACCTGGAGACCATGATGAACGAGGCTCCCGGCCCCATCAACTTCACCATGTTCCTCACCATGTTCGGAGAGAAGCTGAACGGCACTGACCCAGAGGACGTCATCCGCAATGCCTTTGCCTGCTTCGATGAGGAGGCCACAGGTAGGCCCACGGACGGAATGGACGGATGGATGGATGGAAAGAAAGGCAGAGAGGCTGTGTTGTCCTGTTGTGCCATGTTGACTGGGTTCATGTAGTCGAAGATGCATGGTACAGCGTGATGTTACAGGTTGTCTCTTTCTCTGCACAGATGTCTTGATTGTCCTGATTTTTATTTATTTATTTTTATTTTTATATCTTATGTACAGTGTATTATCTGTATTTATGACTATCCTATTTCATTCAATTATAAATCATATTTGTATGTAGGTATTGTTCAAGTAAGGGGGTAGAAAGAATGTAATTGTAACTTTTTTTTTCTTCTGTTTTAATTATACTAAAATGTGAACATGCTTAGACTTTATTGTAAGTGTATTGTGGTGTGAAAATAATCCCGCCCTGTTTACCACCAGATACAGAGAATGAAAGAATGCTAAATTCTGTGTATCGATAGATGACTAATACATATTTTATGCACACTAGATACAAAGGCCACTCCTAATTAACCTAGTTCCTAATTGTGAATTGAGGTTACCTGCCATTCTGATCAGTAATAGTTCTTGACTTTTAAAAAAAAATACTATTACTCAAATACAAAAAGCAAAAATTTCTTTAATTGATTATGTAAACCTGATGAATGAACCCCAGCTCACTGAATCCCTCCCCAGGCATCATCCACGAGGACTCCCTGAGAGAGCTGCTCACCACCATGGGGGACCGCTTCACTGACGAGGACGTGGACGAGCTCTTCAGGGAGGCCCCCATTGACAAGAAGGGCAACTTCAACTACGTGGCTTTCACACGCATCCTGAAGCACGGGGCAAAGGATAAGGACGACTGAGGTCGCCCGCGCTTACCATCACTAGAACTGTTGGATTTCACAATTTTCAGCTTATTTATTTGGTCCTCGTTTCACTTGACGGAGAAGAGCTTCCGGCACACATCACTGTGGTTCGTTTCACTAATATGCCCGTGTAGACCTACTATAGACACACACACAATCATAGTTCATATGCACCTCTATGATACAGCACTATTGGTCTGGTATATTGATTATAGCTTTAGGAGGGAGGTATTAGCAGAAATAAACTCGAAACAAAATGACTGCCGGTGTAATTCTTTTTGCATTTTTTATATAACAGACAACTTCAGAATAAATTGTATTTTTATTATGTAATGATAAATCTACAATGCATGGTAACTCAAAACGTGTACTCAAACGGGTACTCAAAGTAAGCATTGAAGGAACTAACACACTGCTATTTTAAAATATAATAGCTTCATACGCATGTTACTACTGCATACTGCAAAAAGATTGCAGCTGCTTAAACTAACTATTTTACTTAATGGTCCAGGATTTCCATTCCCTATTCGTCCGATTCTGAAAAATTACATAGTTGAAGTCGCATACAATGATTGTTTCACAACACACATATCAAGTAGTACTCTCCTGTATTAGAGAACAGCAGGGTGTGACGCTTTCCCTCTAAGCCTTTAACGATCTTGTGAACTACTTCCAAGGTACATGAGATCACGCAGCCTGCAGTAACACAGAGTATGTCTTGACCAACACACAACAAGAACAAAGGGCCAGATAACACAAACTATTTTATTTCAATTCAATACACCTTGTTGTTTGAGTCAGCGTAAAATCAAGCGCTATATACAAAGATGTATGTAAAACGTGAAATTATCATTATTAAGACCTATTCATCACAAAATTCATTGCATTAAATAAAAGTCTGCTTGCTGCCACAAAAATATAAATGTACACCCATTTTAAGTACAATAAAGGGGGAGGGGGGAAATAAAAACTTTTTCAAGATTTGTTTTACAAGAGCAGGGAATAGGTGTGATGCAGGGTAATGACACACAGGTGGACAGATATACATCACTGTCACCAAGATATCAGAAGTAGCTTAAGGTATTTTTTTTCTTTCTTTTGAATGCCTTTAATGATACATGAACATTCGTGTAGCCATGATGAACACCAGAGACCAACTGGCTTCCATTTTGTTTAAGGTTGGGAGAGACCCGCAAATGAGGACAGGATCATCACTGTAGTCAATAAATACACAGGTAACAGCTCCACGACTGAAGCTTTCAGTGCAGTTATTATATCTGTTTGCTCACAGAGCAATGTATATGTAGACTGTTGGCCACTGGCAGAGCAGGGGGGGGGGGGACCTACATGATAGAGGGGAGGTCTAGGGTCCTTAATCTGCCAGTGCCATGTTTTTGGACTGGATCTTTGCTAGATGATCTGATATACCAGCCTCGACTTTGTCACACTGGGCCAGGAAATCCTAAAACAAATAATAAAAGGAGCATTACTCTTACTGTTGTGTTCATGCAGTATGCAGCATTAGAGTTTGGATCATGTGGCAGAAATAAGAATAACCATGATTGAATGTAAAACGAATGGCAAACATACATCACACAGTTTACCACCAAATGCTTCATATATTGGTCAATGCCATGTTATTCTCATTCATACAAGCCCCACGCATGCCCCTTTCTAATTTCAAGATTGTAATGGGATTATGATGAACACATTGAAATACATTGTTTCATTAAAAGGAACATATCGACGGCTGTCTGGAATAATTTATAGGGTTAGGGTTAGTAATAATTTAGTGTTGGTGTGAATTCCAGCTTTACCATTGCCTGGTTATTACAGACTAGTACAAAATAAACTACTGTATGTAACTGTGGAAATAATAGTGTATTGACAACCTACATAAGGTTGTGGAGGTTGATATTAGGGAAACTTGCTGACAATCCAGTCACTGGAAACAAAATGCTCCACAAAGTAATTTGATTGGGTGGATGCTGTTACTGTTTTTTTTTTGCTGAGTATGTGCAGTAATTGCCTGAGCCTTTAGCTACCGAATGAAGAGTCTAATGGGGATAGGGGATGGGAAAATAAAAAAACGTACCTGAACTGTTTTCACAAGTCCCTTTTTCTTCATACGACAGTCATTAAAGTTCTCTGGTAAGCTCTGTTGCGGAAAAGAATATCACAATTTATATTTATTGAAGTAATTACATGATATCACATTCCCCTGGATACGCTGTGAGATGGTTTGAACGTGGGGGAGTGGCAGAACGTACCAGCGAATCTATCTGTTCCAGAATCTTCATAAACTGCTCCGAGGCGACCTTGACTCTGTGGTCCAGTTTGCTCAGCGCCTCCGCTTGAAGGTCCTTGGCCAGAAAGCCCTGCAGAAACAACATGTCATTCCCTCTCAGTTAGGTGGACATAAACAAACATGTGAAATGCAAAGAAAAAGTTGGAAGACGGTACACAATACTGACTTGTGTAGTGACTTATTGATGACATATTTAATGCTTACGTTCTTGAGCCCGGTTAGTTCTCCGTCTACTTTTTCCAGCTTTTTGGCCGCCTGCTCCACAGATTTCTCTATGTCTTTTAGCTTCTTGAGTTCAGCCTCTTCTTCTGGACTATTCTGTTTAGGAAACCAAAGTCGGTTAGGAAACTCACTTCTTTATTGTATATTGAGTAATACCTTAGGGACAAACATGCCTTACCCTCTTCCCAATCATCATAAGCTTACAGCCTTGTTTCACTCCAAAGCTGGAGAGATTCTCCTCCATGTCTTTTAATGATTTCCCTGTAACACCAAAGTAAATGTTTAGAACGAAAGATCAGACAAGCTTAACAATGTTTTTATCTTTCTATGCATGAGCTACAGTCTACCTTTAAATATAATTTTCTGTGAAGGGGCTGGAACTCCAGTCGCTTGAGCGAGGGCATCTGACAAGTCTTTAACCGTAGCTTCACTTCCACCTTGTCCCGTCACTGTGATGCTATGTTTTGTAGAGCCTGGGTTAAATAACAAAGACACAATTGTAATAACCTTATGAACTATTTGGGGCTCAGCAATACAATACAAAGTCCACACACTGGTATAGACACAATCCAAGCATTTGTGCAAGCACTTATTCTATTTGGACATTCATTCAACAATATTGCTTCAGGAGACACACTAATATAGCAGTCAACGTTGGGAAACAACATTGAAAACCTCGTGAACATAAGTGAATTAACCAGATACAACCATGCATTACACACTAGTACGTCCTACATGTAAAATCAAACTTGAAAGGTAGGTTCATGCAAAAAATATAATGTATTATAATGATAATATAATACAGGATGCAGGCAATGAGTTGAAGACTGAATGAATGAACCGATCACGGCTCGATGCCACATTCAGCCGGCTGACCGCAACACGGTTCATAGAACATTGGCCACATTATTCTAATTTTAACCAGCCTGTTTCATGCCCCTTCCATTTTCATTTGACTACTTTGGTCACCGTTGTAATTGGGATTGCGATCACTTGTTGAAGTGTGTTATTGAAGGCAGCACAGGCAACATTGCGGTGGCTAGCAGGTGGTGATTATAGGTCGACCCAATAAGTTCGTGTTCGCGTGCATTCGAGATACACAGTCACCTGGTAATTATAACGAAGAACAAAGTCAATTAATTACCGTATGCAACAGTCACTGTTACTGTCTGTTCTGCCATTTCTATTTCCAATTTACAGCACTCCTGCTATTATTTGTTTACTTGCTGAAAAAACTACTTCCTGGACACACAGGAAACGGTCCCACATGCTTTAATGTACAGTCCATGCGCCGCACATGCACACATGTACATTAGTTCCTGACCTGGACAGCACATTACCTTGGATCTATCATATATAAAGCATATATAAACCAATACATGCCACAAATAAAAATACGTTCCTACTTTTTTTTTTTACGTGATATCATTATTAGACATATTGGTGAGTAAAATATAACATAAAAAAAAGATATATTGCTAGAAATAATGTCTTTGCTAGAAAGTATATTGTGAAAATAATCCACAGTAATTCAATGTGAAATTAAAATGCATATTTTATTTTAGTGGTGTCATACAACCCACATACACATACAAAATGGAAATCAATTCCATAATTTCAACAAAAGGAAATAAAGGTTATGACTGGCCCACATGAATTTCTTCACTAATAAAAGTTAGTCATTAAATGATAAGTTAAAATTGAATAATACTGCAAATGAGACAACTACATTATGAGGAAAATAGGATATGGAAAAAAAACAAGCAGGTCTATATATTACAAGGCCACATGCTAACATGTTATTAGTAATGACCCAACAAGACAACTTTAGTGTTCAATACTTTAGTGTTCTGAGCTCAACCTGATCTGCCTGTATAAATGTTACTCTACATATAAAAAAAGTGTTTTCAGTCGAATTGTGCACTGCTTCTTTCATTAGTCTTCTTCTTATGTGGCAGGAATCTGTGGAAGTCCGAATTCATCAACCAAAACACCATCCTGGAATGAGAAAGGTAGAAATCCAATCAAGTTGTTGGTTGGTTAGAGTGTATACCTAAAAGGCCAAACACTATCATACCTTAATACGTTACCTTGTCTAAATCCTAAATATGTTTAAATACATTCCACATATTAACATGGAAAAGCATCAATGGATATTGTAAAAAATATACATTCTAACGTGAACTTGTTTTTTTGATTATCCTAAACATCCCCCAAACCTTAAAGTGGAATAGAAAACACAAAAAAACATTTACAGCACTGTGCCTTAGCTGAAATCAATTTGATATGGCATATTAAAAAAGTATTCACAAAGGTAGGGTAACCTATTACACATGCAGAGTAGAGTCCGACCTTGACACACAAACAACGGAACGGAACAACGGAAACAACAACGGAGCTTCACCTTGTTGGTCTTGCTGTCGCTGGGCATTCCCTCAGGGATGGCCGGGGAGGCGGAGGCCTCGTCCAGGTATGTGCTGTCATCGTCCAGCAGAAGCTCGTCTCCCAGGGCGTCCAGCTCTGGAGGATAAGAACAAACACCATCAGAGGCCCCGGTCAGCCCGATAGTGGCTTTGCTGATCACACTCCCAGCCCGAAGGATCTTCCCAAGGCGGAAGGCCATGCAAGGTCTAGGTGAACTCTGAATAAGTGAGTCTTGTTCAGAGTTCAGGACAAACACACCTGTTTGTTGTTATTTCAGGACAAACACACCTGTTTGTCCTGAGGTCTCTCCCTGTAATGTAATCAACAGAGTTTTGGTTAACACGTAGTCATCCTACTGAGGCCTACCGGCTTCCAGGTCATCCTCATCAATCTCTGGCGTGCCGTAGCTGCGGCTCAGTGACTCCTGCACCTCGCCGGCATCCTCCATCATGTCCTCCAGTTGGTCCTGAAGGTCCTGGATACACACACACACACACGAGGATGTGTTACACTGCTTGCTGGACAAATAAAGCATTTTGAGTTTGAATGCTTTGGGAAGTAATGTGGATAGCCTTTGTTTATGTGGCAGCAGTGGTATATTTGAAAAACATCAGCTGGAAATAAAGTGTCCATTTTGTCAACGTACTTCAATCTGATCCAGTTTGACGTCCTTGTAAGCCCTTTTCATCTCCTTAGCACCGATCTTCATGGCTTCCACCTGAATATTAAAACACAGATTATGTTACAGAAGCAAGGGTATTTTAACTGATGAAATCAAACACAATCCATTACATAGAAAATGTGATGACAGGTTATGTTGGTAACTTAAATCTTAGATAAAAGTCACCTGCAGAACTCTATAGTCTACTTCCCACACTAGTTATTGAACATACAGAAGGTCACATTACACTTATATAAGTCACTTTAATGAACATGGTTGGAATATTATCACATAAATATTGTATATTGAAATAATTATCATATTTGTTGGTGTCATTTTGGATGAAAATAAAGATGTAATTCAAACTGTTTTGATCTCCAATGGGTCCAATGTCTGACAACAGACCCAGTACTGTGTGTTGGCCTTTTTCCAGAAGCGTTACCGTGGTTTTGGTGTCTTTCAGTGACTGGATGGTGTAGTTTGCCTGCTCCATGTTGAACGACTGCTGTGCTAGCTGATCCCGCTGGCCTTCATACCTGCCAAAGAATGTCACGTTAACTATCATGAATACCAGGAAATATTAAAGAGTGAATACAAAATCAAAACAATATTAATATGTCACATAACTTTAGAATTTAGGTTGGTTTTGACAATTAGCATATTTCAAATTCAGCAAGATGACTTACATTCTCTTCTGTTTCAGTACTCTCAATGCCTTCTGTTTCACCATATTCTATAAACAGGAGGGGACGAAATGACAAACTTTTGGTATTATTAATTTGTCAACAATGTATGTGTGTGATAGTAATTCTATAAGAGCATACAGCACTTATGATATAGTGATAAATATTGATATATCGATACAAGATAAGAGATCTACCTTTGAGGGTCCATCTCTCATCTTTTTCATTTGATCTTTGTACTTCAATAGTTCTGCATCCAGTCTGGCAGTCTTTTTATCGATGGACTCTGCCCTGGCGTCCACCTAAGCGAGGGGAATGAAGAAAATAAATATTGGATTGTTTCATCAAGAGAGGGAGAGAACAATAAAGAGCAAGTTCAGCCACCATTAATGTCATCCAATCAAGACCCTCCCCCCCAGACTTTAGATTTATTTTGTCAGTCTTCAGGGAAAGATGCATCTATAACACCATTTCTGTGCATACACCCTCCTGTCTATAAACCTCTGCCTTTTTCAAGATAATTTAAATAGATGAAAGCCGAGGCAGGATGCGATCGAGAGAGGAAAATTCGAGAAGAAAACAACAATGGATTAACTGCAATTACAACCATATAATACTTACATTCCCAATGCAGTCCGATAGATTTGGAGGAGCATCTTTTCCCTTACTCCGTCCAAATATCCTGTTCATTTTGAAAACCTGAAAATGACCGAAACCTTTTTAATTTTCCTTTGAAAATAAAGGAGCTTCAGATTTAAAGGGCTCTCCTTCCAAGAAAACACCCGGAAGCAATGATGACAGCGAAAATCACTCCATTGGTTGGCATGATTGTCTGTAACCAATAACCATTCAGATGAGGTAGCCCTCTTGTGGCACAGAGAGGAGTTGCACTTCTTATTGACAGTCTTTGTCCCGTTAGCTTTAATTGATTTGTTTGGTCTTTGTTGCCGTTGCGGATAATCAAAGGCCATGTCATGACCATGTGCCTCCTTGTCGCAGTTAAGAAACAATTTTTCCAGGACAAAAAGAAAGAATAATAATACAAATAATAATGACAATAAGAAGAATATAATAAATAAAAATAATAAAAATAATAATTATTATTCTTAGTAGCTGACCCCATAACCGTCTTTTAATTAGCTGGATTACCTCAGGTATATATATTAATTAATAATGATTCAATCTAATTTATATTATAGTTTTTTGGTACG